>JAPZVO010001901.1:0-12641 GCA_029962745.1 Echinometra lucunter | reverse complement strand
AGGGCATGAGCGGCCATTTCCTTCTGGACTGGTGCACTCATAGGGGAGGATGATGGCATAATAAATTTGTAACCTCTCATTTTTGGAATGTCAATATCATGTGTTCTTCTCATGTGTAGTGTCCTTTGGTTGATGACTTTACTGGAGATGATGCATGTTCATGTTATTTTATCTTATACCTTTTTAGCTCTGTTGTTTATAGATATTGTGAATGGGAGGGAAGTGTGTCCATGTAGAGAATGCTTCCCTAATGAAATTTGCTTGTCTCCCTTATCTTTCCTACCTTTATCTGTTATGTTTTACATCGTTTCTTTCATCCGATCCATCTGCATCTTTGCCTTAGAAAAATCCACGCTTCATCAAATTCACTGCAAAGTTGGCTTTAGCTAGCCTATCAAACAGTTCCCAGAAATCAATTTGAAAAGCATTTTAATACCTTTCTTAATGCAGCTAATTATGAAGACTACTGTTTCTCTCTATGCAGAATGGAAATAGACCATATGGTCAGCTGATGAAACTGCAATGTTGAAGAAATACTTCCAGAGATACATGGATGGAGATTAGCTGAAGCTTCAAAGTGAGGTTTGTATATTTACAGGGGAAAAAAAATACGCGAAGATTATTGCATAGCGCAAGTCATGCTGTTCTTCAGAAATTAAACAAGTATGTTTACTTTTCAACATTTCTGCAGTCCATTATAAGCTCATACCTTGTGCTGTATTTATCTGCTAGCTGTTTCAGCATGATACATTTAAGTGTCCATTGTCATGTCCATTGCTATGCCTTTGTTTTAGGACTGTTCTTCTACACATGTTTATCCCAAAATAGGAAAGTAATTTAATTTAATACCCTAGATTTGCATGGAACATCGGGTGCAGAAATTAAATAATGGGGAAAAATTGGAAGAAAGTTTTAACTCATTTTTGTGGCTCGAGCCACATTCTAAACTTGACTATTACCTTGTCAGTCTATTTATACATAACTTGACTGTGATATAGTTTTCGGCAATTTGGTCACCTTTTCATGAAATTACATCAATCATCAATTCAGATTGGTCAGCAGACGGTAAGGGCATTCATCTCCAAATTCGTGAAGTCATATTTATTATTATGTATTCTGACAATGAAATGAAAAAAAAAACAATCAAGCATTCTAATTCTTCATTTTCACTGAAATCCTCTCTGCTGCTAAGCCAGAAAGAAGTGACTGGATTAAATTTGTCATTTTTTCCAGCCAATTCATTTTGTCATTCAAATTTGTCAAGTGTAGCATTTCCGTTAAATGGAGGATGCAAGCAGCACTTTTGTGATATTAATTATTGCCACTTTAGTGTTTCAGATATGTAATTATTTTTATCTTTAAAAAAGTTTGTTGTTCACCCTCTGACATGCTATGAGCTTTTGTCACCAAGGGCGTTTCATGAAAGTTGTCAGCTCTGACAAGTTGTCAGACTTTGACAGTTCATTAAAATCCTTGGTTTTGATTGGCTGAGAAGCACTGCGCAATGACTGTTACTATGGTAAATGTCAGAGTTTGACAACTTTCATGAAACGGTCCCCTGATTGTTGTCCATCAGTAGACTTTTTTTATGAGACCAATTTGGATGAATCTCTTATGAAAATGGATGCCAAAAGACAAAATGTATCTTGATGTTTCATGCCCACCTATGATGATACCACTCCTCCTCCCTCCTCCTCCTACTACTACTACTAAAGTACTATACTGCAACGCTTTTTTTTTTGGGGGGGGGGTAAAGTTATCATTTAGAAAGACCACCTGTGCACTTTGTAATGCCCACTTAAAATGCACTGTAAATGTGATTATTATTACTTGTAATAATATATATTATAATACTAATAATAGCAATTATGATATTCAGTACTATAACATTTCTCAACTAATTTGCAAATTTGCTACCCCGTCCAAGGCAATTACAATTCACAACTTTGGATATTAAATAATTTTGAAGAAAAAAAATCTTAAAATTGGATAAGACCTTTGTTCTACCTGGATGATTCGAAACTTACATCAGTTGAAGTAATAAAAATATCAAGATTGCCAACAATATCTAAATAATTTGAATTCATATTTCTTTTATTTAATCAGGTGGAGCAGAGATCAGAGCATGATCCATCTACCAAGGTTGGATGCTGTGTCATCTCAGACTATGGATAATATTAAGAGTTTGCTTGCAAAAGCCACGAAGTCCATTCAAACCACAAATCTAATGAGTTATTATTTTTCTTGAAAATAAAGAAAATGTTAAATTATGTGTAAAAAATGAATGAGATTGCAAGGCTGCCAATTCAAGAATCTCCATACTAAGGATTTATTTAAACTTTCGAAATTCAAATTTTTGAACACATATTCCGATTTCCTTCAAACTTTCCACCATTCATTAACTACCTGTATTCTCGTTTCCCTTAATCACTGGAAGCGCACTGATGTCTGGGTTGCATTCTCCTTTGAAGATCAAGAAAAATAATGAGAATAATAAGATTTTTTGCTACATTTGGCCATGACTTCGATTATATCCTTTATATGTAATGAACAATATATCATTTGAAAGTGTTTTTTTTAATGTATAAACTGCATATAATAGTGACCTTAATTCAAAATACATGTATTCAAAAGTGCACTTATAGGTTTTTGCGAAAAAACTCAATTATCTTCCTTCCATGTTGAGTTATTGCATACATATTGGATGATACTTTGAAAATGTCATCTACCATAGCTCTCCAAATGATGATGTGAAGAATGATATTTTGCACTGCCACTTTATGATGAACAAAGATGTATAAAAGAAGAGCATTTGAAGAAGACAAGCAGAAATACACTGTATACATAGGATGAAGAAGATAAAAATGTAGAAAAGATTAATAGAGAAGATGTGAAGAAGTAAGGTAAATATGAATCAACTATTGGTATGTGACAATACTTATTCCAGCATGAATTGTAATTGTAATTCACTGATGAGTCGAAAACAAGTTAATTTGATATGGAACCTTATACAGTGGAAACTCAGTATGACGAGGTCCTTGGGACCATCAAAATTACCTCGTTAAAGCAGGAATCTCATATATCAGGGTTGAAAAACAAAATATATAAAGAACTGGGACCAAAATATTACCTTGTTATATCAGGAATATTGTTATTTCAGATCTCTTTATACCGAGTTTCCACTTAACTGTCTAATAATATACAAAATCGCCATTTTCTGAATCACTTTGATGGATGCATATCCCCATTGGTTACCATATCAACGCTTTATGTCTGACAATTCAAGTTTGGTGTTTTTTGATACCAATTGTATATCCTGACAAGAATGGAGGAAGCTATCAAAAATTTGAGTAGAGAAACTGAAATTGGATGCAATGCATTACAAATGCTTACTAAAGTTTTCTTTCAATTTGTTTGAGCCAAGACATGAAACATTAGTAATATCAAATTTATGATACATACATGTACTGTTGATTTTTTTTAAAGTTAATTTTAGTCATTCCAAGGCATTTACAATGGAGACCTATTTCATTTTATCCATTATTTTCTTATGTTGCTGTTGTTGCTATAACAAATATTTTTTCTACGTTGAATTATACTTTTTTATTGCAAGTAATACAATGCCTCATCATACATAAGAAAGAATTAAACACAGCTCTTAGATGATAAACGTGTCAGTAATCATTTATTGCAAGTACACCGCATTCTCCTTGATCTAGTTTTCATAAACTTCTTCCATACTGTTTACAAGATCTTATATTTTGACAGAGGTATAGTGAGAGAAAGAGAAGCAAAAAGACAAATTCTACACTGCTTTTGAACATCAAAATTTCTTAGACAGAGCTCCCAAATCTTCATTGGAAAAAACATCCACCATTGCATTTCATGTCATCCTACTTTCAACCTGAGATCCTACTGACTTGAAAATTGAAAAAAAATTACAACCGTGTGTACTTGCTTTGTTACTCTTCATGGTATTAAAATGCAACATTATTACTTATACAAGAATGAAATCCTGGGAGAAATATCCATTCTAATGAAAAGAAATGATCACTAGAAATGTCATTATGCCACATTTGTTTGTTTTGTCAAAAAAACCATCTAATTTTATTAGTTAAATAGCACAATTTGATGACCTCTGCACCTGCTTGGAGTTGATTTATGAAAATTTAAGCAAGATGCTACAAAAGGAATGACATAAGCATGGGCCACAAATGTGTAACTGATAGGTAAGATTAAGATATTAATTGAAATAATAAAGATTAGTGCAGTAATCAGATAATCTTACTGATTTAATGAGAATTTACAATTAAATATAAAAAATACCATAACCTCAAATGCATAAGTTATATAGATGAGATGTGTCAGTTAACTGAAACTAGTATGGTATTTGAAATAATCTTATCATCTTTATTGGCTTTAGTGGTGGTGTTTAGTATCAAATATATGTGTAAGATGTACATTATGTAAACCAGACATACATGAACATGGTACATAATAGGGAATGAATATGCAGTAACACTAGCTATTCTGAAGGTTAGAAACTTTGGTCAGCTTAAATAAATTGACAAAAGTTTACATAAATATCACTTAATTTGGGAGCAACCACGGTCTACAGAGAAATTAAATCGAAGGAGAGATTTTTTTATTAAATCAGGCATTAGTAAAGTTTATGGCAATGTGTTCTGAACCATTTATTTTACACTTTTTAAATTTCATTTCAAATGTCTGGCTAAACGATATCATCATGAAATGGGAGTCATATAAAAGTTGAATAAATGCTGCCATGCTGGTACATGTGAGCTTATTAGCATTTACACTCATGACACTGTACTGTATTTGATTGTATAACAAGCCAATAGGAAGATTGTGTCTCGCCCACCCGTGGCTAAATAACACGAAAGTTTCCCCAAGTACATCCCTTGCCCTAACCAAGTTTGATGTCACAAGAAAGTCTTGCAGGTCGTAAGTTTGACCTAAAATGACCTTTCACCTTACCATGTGACCTGACAGCACAATAGCATGAATGTACCCCTAGTGCATCTATCACCCAAATTGGTTGCTATTGCAGCAACATGTGCCAAGTTATGCGTCATAAGAGAGTCTTGCAGGTAAACTTTAACGTTTGAAATAAAATGACATTTGACCTCACCATGTGACCTCTGACAGCACAACATGATGTTGATGGCTATACTATGATAATATACCTCTATGCACTATATAAATTTATTAATGATTGATAAATTGTCTAAAATTAAATTTTAAAAACCTTGAACCACATAACGGGTGTCTCAGAAAAACCGGAAAGGTGGATTTTTCCTTCAGAAAGTAGATTAACTTTTTTGCTTTAATATGTAAAGTTCTTCTGCCAAAAAAGACTGATATCAAGATCATTAAATTTGTGAAGTAATTTTGATTCTATGCATGTTTCTTGAATACTGTATTTTTCATATTCGCATGTTTTTTTTTTGTAACAGATTGTGCCAGGAATAGCCTTCCATATGGCATGTCATGTGTATGGCACATTTTGTTGCTGACATGCATCAATGGACATCCCTCACTCATCGTATTATGAAAGGCCATCCCGACACAAGCTATCTCATCAGTTGCCAAAAATTAAAAAATGACAGTAATTTGAAGAAGAACGGCATGGAATACCAAATTACTTCATCAAATTCAATGAACTTAGTCTGGTCTTTCAGGTTGATCGTTCACAAAAGAAGAGTGATGCCTTGAAGACACAACTATAAGATGACAGGCACTGCATATATAAGCTAGTAGGATCTGTGAAAAAAATCACACAACTTAAATACAGTCAATATAAAAAAAAAACCAAGAGCAATGAAACTTACTGTCGATAAATCTCCAGTATTTTTTCTGTAGGATAGACCCATCACAGGCAGTAGAATCAGATGCACTGAGATTTATCTCGCCTCTTTCTCTTTTATTAATAAATGTTGACTTCATTGAACTGGGGTCATTGAATTAAAATTAAATTCATGCAAATAAAACTAACATATTAAAAGAAGGAAGCTGGAGTTGATTCATTGATCATTTGTCTCGGTATCTTTTCTTTTGTTACTTCAAATTACAATGACATCTGGAAGTAGCCACATGGGTGATAAAATGCCTCAAATGTTTAAATCATGACTTTCATGAATTTATGACATTATTAACTTGTGAGGCAAATAAACTGATTTGATCTGATTTGATTTGAAAATCATTCGCAGTTCGAAGCCGTATTACAGATCCTGTACAATAAAAATAAGCAATCACTAGTGTTACGGTAATGATAGGGTTTGGTTCAGATGATCTGAGGATAAGGATAAGCTTAGTGTTACACTTGAGGTTTAATGTTTAACTGAATATGCATATTTTCCATCGGAGTACATGTCATGGAACCCCCATGGAAAAGTGCTGATGAAGGCTAAAATTACTGAAAACTTAATCTTTCACCTTTTTAAACAAAAAGTAAAAACTATTATGGAATAAATATACATCTATACTACATATTTACCTAAATCTTGCCTGTGTGACAGTTTCTTCCAATGAGGTTTATGTTTGGCTCCAGTGGTCAGTTGAAAACAAAACAGATGCATATCCTAAGTAAAATCAGACTGGTATTTGTGCAGTTTCTATGTAATGGTCAATCTCATCACTGCGGAAAGATAAAGAAAAACATGTTAGCTGGATGAAAAACCTTATCATTTTGATGGCTACACTGCATTGTATGATCATTCAATTTTTAATCTATGTATTTAGTTCATACATCCTCAAGATTATAAATGATGAAATAACAGCCAGAAGAATTTTTAATATAGAAATAAACCTAGAAATCATTTGATACTACATGTTTTCTCCTCACATCTACAGAAATCTTTGCAAATCAAAGTTGATCATCTCAATAATTCTTTGTACTCTGTATACAATGAGTCATTAACTAGTAAACAGCAACTGTGTTTGTGACCTTAATTAGGGCACTTTGATGACACACATTTTCCTTAGGCCTCTAAAGCTACGAAATACAGCAACAACCACCTTCATGCTTATGCACCGTGATGTGGGGCAATGTATGCTTTCACATCAGTTAGCTGCTATAAATTACCGTCCTATCATATTTGGACATTTCAGTCAATTGATAGTGGCATGAATTGAAAGCTCATGCTATGCAATATATTTCTAGTGTTGTTCTATATATTTCTAACTTAGGCTTTGCAACTTGGGTTTGTAAGTTAGGCCAAGACCTCTACTTAAAAAAATTGACTAACCAAGTCCATGGCAAAGGGTTGCCCATATACTGTATCCTGTAGCAAACTCTGTTGAGTGTTGATATGAAAATAAAATAATTTTCTGGATAAAAACCCCAAAGAAAAAGGGTATTGCATAATACTCTAGAGCAACACTCTGCCCCCACCCCAGTCAAAGAATAGCGATGCGGCTATGGAGGCCTGGAGAAATGCGTTGTGCCACCATCACTTTATCAGTTTGTTGCTGCTTGCCTCATTGCTGGCATTTCCCCCTGCCCCAGCAGGTTTTTCCCACTCCCATCTGTGCTGTCTTCCATTTCATACTCAATATCAATGTCATCTAGGTCACCTTGAATATTTGGAGAAGTAATTTCCTCAAACTTATACCTAAATATTCTCAGAACTTCTCAACTTTGACACAAGGGAAACTCCAATATAGCCTTCACAAACTTTTGTAAGACATACAATATGTGCGCAGCTAGAGTCAGGTCAGCTGATTAGCTGATTAGTATCGGCTCTTTCGAGTCACCTTGAACACTATTTTGGAGAGGGCGGCTAGCCCAAAATGGGAAAATAACTTTTATGTATGTGAATTCATATTCTATATCTACTCAGCTTCCGATTGATGTATAATTGAATTTACACCTGATAAGGTTATAAGTTAGTGTCCAATGGTTGGAAACACATAGGCATCCTACATATCAGTCAATACTAGAAATCAAGTTATATCCAAAACACCTCACAGAAATTTGAATTGGCTTGTACTAGGTTTGACAGTTCGATTGAGCCAACAGTGTAACCTATAAAAGTTCTTTCTGTTGATTTTTTTTTTTTTGGGGGGGGGGTGCTGGCTGATTATGATCCTATATAGTAGATAAACATTTTAGGCTTGATTGCCCAAACAGCAACTTTGAGTAATCTGAATAATTTGTATGAGGTTCTGCAGCACAAAGAAAAGTTACACAGAAAATTACACTGAGCTACGTACTCATTGTGTATGTGTGCTGGTATGGCCAACTCTACTCGTGTAGTCAATCTCTTGAATTTTACACCCTGCAAGCATGAAACAACCCTAATACACATAAAAAAAATATGGATCATAAACAAGGGATTTTGTGGGACCTATATTCATTTCATTGCTATTGTTACAATCAAATATCATGCCTGTGTATTATGGATACAAACATGCTTACTGTGAACAACAAGAGTGTATTTCTTGCACCTAATGGTGTTAATACCACCATTAACTTTCATTAACTGATATGCCATTCTGCATGAATGCTACTTACATGTACTTCTGACTAATAATATGGCTGCAGCAAACAATCAAAACGAAAGAAACATATATAAGGAAATATACCCTCTATTAACATCATTCGTAATTTATGTCAAGAATGTAGTTTTTCCTTTCCTGTAAGCTAAGTAATTTGATATTTCCTTGATTTTTAGTACTAAACAATGACCAAAAAATATGTCTGAAATTCATTCTACACCCTTACAATACACTATTCTATGGAGGTATCACACATCAATGAACCTTATCCCATTTCATCACAGGTTGAATTCACAAGATGGACAGCCCTATTAAAATCGTATCACTGCTCATACAGGATTAACATACAGAGGATCAAAGTTACTATTTGAGCAACCCAGCTGAAAATGTTTATATACCACACAGGAACCCCAAAACAATGGAAAACTTCAACAGAAAGAACTATTCTAGGTTTGTTAACTGTCAAACTGACTAATGTGTTCCTTTGTATTTACCCTGACTGCCCCCTCTGAAAGAAAATGCAAATGTATGTATTTAATGATCCTAGTCATCCATCTTCAGTCCACACAGAACTCCTGTCTTAAATGGAAAAATCCCATGGTAGCTTCCTGGCAGTACCTGTGATTTAAAATTAACAGTACAAATTGCTAAATTCAAATGTAATCACTTTGGGGGTTATTAGTTGAAAAATGATGATGAGCAATACACTTGCTTATGAATATGACATACGAACATGGGGTAAAATGCTGTGTCCTTGTTAATGCTATTATGGTGATTAATAAGTAATACACTTCCTCATACGTGTCAAAGAACAATTCATATGTCCCTAATCTAAAGATCCCAAAATCTTGGATAATGACATAATCACACTGCAAATCGTCATGTGCATCACCAAATGTATAATCCACATAACCGCAGTTAATTCCTCCGAAATGATTTTATTTTTGATTATGCTGCTTTATGCATGAAATCAGAATGTCTGTCTAAATCATAAATTTAAGCTCCAAAACTAATCATTTTTAGTCAAGATATGTTTTGTATTGTGCTTAGCAAATTTACTAGAAAATATATTTCTATTTTGGCACATATTTTAATGAATTTAATATCTATTTGAGTTTTTATTTCACCTTTTTGTTCTTAATTACTGATTTCATTTTGGGGGCAATTTTCGGATCATTGACATGAAAGAAAATGATTAATTTTAATCAGTTAAATTAAAAATAAGCAGATATTTAAGAATTGAAGCTGAAAACACTATTTGTATTACAACTGTACATAAAATCACATTTTGTTGCTTAACTTTGGAACTGCATACCCAGACGTCACAAACTTGGTCTCAAAGAGAGATATGACAGAAGAAAAGTAAAGATATATGCCGCAATGACTGCTTAGCGTGTTGCGGACCTATCGTACAAAACGTTGGGGGAGGGGGAATTCAGCCCTCACACTTTTTTAGTGCTAAACAATAACTGCTAATAAGAACAGATACCATATTAATTTGTTTGCAGATAATGCCCTTTGTCGATCGATGCCATATAATTTTCAGTATTCTTAAGGAACTTTAAAGAATGAAGCCCTTCCTGACCTATAGGACAAAGCAACAAACTAACAAAAACCAATAATACTCATGCAAAAGTAAATGTGTGGAACAGAATTAATTGCCATGATACTACAGGTGCTAGTATTTACAGTACTGAATCTATTTATTCATGGTTATAGCCTGCCATGAGCTAGATGCAGCTTTTTATTAGTGAATAATGTTCAAACATAAGGAAACATGAAATACAAAATACATCTACAAAGGAATCACAAAATATTATTGGAGCTTAAAATGAATAAAGTATTCAAACAAAAACCAATACAAAAAGAATAGATAGATAGAAAAGATATTCAATTAAGAGGAAAAAGTGAGACAACAAAATCTATATTAGTAAAATTGTTTAGATTTACTTGTAACCACAGAAAAGGTGTAGTGCTTTTGTCTGCAGTTTATTGAAAAGCTCTGAACCTTAAAATAATGGGTTTTTATGAGGAAGTTGTAGGTGATGGTGGTAGTTGATTAACATGATGCAACATAACATGATTTCAGATAAAGGTGTGAGGACGATTTTTTACAGCTTTGGTGGTGAAAATGTGCAGAAATTTCATATTTCCGCATTGCCCAAATATGAAGCGATATGGGCGCCCTTACGCCACTATAATGAGAATACTTAGAAGGGGGAGGGGCAAAAATAATCATCCCCCGAATGAAGCAAGCATTTGCCCCCTTTTCATGCATGATAGAACATTTGAATACTGACAAAGAGCAGGCTAGGCATACATGCCAGAGCCAGTTTCAATAATTTGGGATTCATGGTAAACAATTTTATTTTCATTTTGCGGGTCACATATCTTAACACGATTTGATCAACAGTAGGAATTACATTAAACTACCGGGCATCATCCTTCCATCATAACAAATTTTCTAATAATTCTCACTAGCTTTAAACCTGAATGTAACAAACATTACATGTCCATGTAAATTAACAGCGTAGTTGGCGTTCTATTACCAAGCCTAAGCACCTCCTCCTCCCCCCCCCCCCCCCAACTAAAAAAGAAGAAAATTATGCATTTAGGTGGGGCTTATGTCTCACTGAGAGCAGTACATGACCCGCAAACACAAAAATGATTAAAATCATACTTTTTTCAGCGCAAGGCATGTAACGTTTTAATGCTATAAAGGCTGCAAAAATCCAAGAAAAGGGCAGGTCCAAGCTATTCTGACCTCAGGATTCGAAAATTCAAATTAATCGAAATAAAACAAGTTGCATGTCATTTTACAGCAAAAAATTGAATCTTATGATTACAATTGTATCTGAGAGAATGATGTGTAATTATGGAATTGGAGCCTTATTATTCAATTAGCATGGCATACGGACATTGTATTTTTTTGCTGTGTTTCCCCAATTGACTTTAGAAATATTTTCATGCTGGGATGAACACAAGTAGTCAACCATTGAGTGAAGGAAAAAATAATTTTGAAGAAAAAGTAACGAATATGCTGATGAGGTGAAGTCAAATTATCAAATGTCTTGTATGTCACAATTTTTTATGTTCCAATGAAGAATAAAATAATTGTTTTTCAAAACTGCTTTGTGAAGGTGTGATATATAGTAGTATACCCAACAAGAAATCACGTCAAGTAAATCCAGTTATCATTCAATGTTATCACATAATCAAATTAATTATGTGACGTACAGGACAATTCTGTGATGTATGGGACAAATCTGTATAGTACTGCACACAACCTTTTGAAGCTGTATTAGCCTATTTCAGGGATCTTGGGGCTAAATCAGTATCAGATAATGATTATTATAGTTCTTAAAGCAGTTTTTAACTGTGGAAGGACATTATTAGAACATCTTCATGGATTTACAGCACCATTACAATGATACAACAAGATTTTAATGATGAAATATGGCAGTGTATCCTCAATTTCTAAGATAACAAATAGGGCAGGATTTGTCATTGTTTTATAATGAATGACCCTTTCAGTACGATTTTATTCTTCCAGATAGACAAACCATGTTGTTGAATCTTGAGAGTTCAGTTTAAACTTAGATATTCAAAGTTCAAAGGTTATTCATGATGCACATTTAGGTGATTTTTAAATAAAAACACCAAGAAATGAGCTTTCAATTTTTGATACACTTATATGGACATATACAAAGGCTATTAGGCTTCTTAAATCTTCTTGACCTCGCCCTACTGCCAAAGTGAAAAAAAATGATAGTTTTAGTTTTGTCATATGAGTCATACTTCTGGTAATCACAAAAAACCAACAAAAGTAATTTCCATGGGGTATTACAAGTATAACCGTTTTTCTCAGGAAATACCCATTTCATGTACATTTTCAACGGGGACAAATTGTCCTTCACGTCACATGTCCTGTACATCGCAAGCAGACTGTCATATTTGTGTCTGTTACATAACAGTGATAGGCAGTTGAATGTGAGTATCTGTGGTTTTAAATGATTCTATATATGTGTGTGATTAAAACATGCAGTCTCTAAACACTCAGAAGATTTTTGTAGCAGATTATTATTTTGAAAAAAAAATCAACTTTTCTCTGGTCCCTCATA
>JAPZVO010001900.1:0-12660 GCA_029962745.1 Echinometra lucunter | reverse complement strand
TTTCAAATTTCCAGGTGAGTGGTACATTTGTAATGGTCCAGTCCACCTCTACACACATTTGTCCCCATGCTAACTATCACGTCAACAAAAACAAAAACAAAAACAAAACATGCATTACATACCTACAACTGGTACAGCACCCAGTCTGACTGCCATTGATGGTGACACTGTGACCTTTGAACTATTTCCTCCATGATACCTTCTTTTCTCTCATGTGTTCCAGCATTCTGTTTCCAGCTGCATGTGGAATATATAGCAAAAACAAGATAAGGCAAATGCATCTCACATATGCCACCACCTACACTCACTTAACTGCATGGTTAAAAATATTCTTGATGTATTTTGATAACCATAATTTTTTTAAAAGCACTCATAATCATGTTAATTGACCTCTTTGACATTTGACCTATCATCACCAAAAGTCTGATCACTTTATTTCCTCATAGTCATGCATACAAAACAGTGGAATACATGTTTGGTGACAACAAAACTAACAAAGTTTGAATTTCATGCAAATGGACTTCTGTAACCTTTGACCTAGTAACCCTAAATTCTAATCAGGACCTTGCTGCATAAAACTTACTGATGATGGTAACTTTGCCATCAATGGTAACTTCCATGGTAACCTTGAATTTGATTGGCTGTTGAGCAATGTTATCATGTTACATGTAGTTACCACTGATGGCAGAGTTACCATCAATAAGTTTTATGCAACTTCGCCCAGATCGTCTTCCATTCTATGACCATCATAGCATCAGGTTTGAAGTATATATCTCACATAATTCTTGAGATACTGTGTTAACAGGGTTAACCATTGACCTACATACCACCACAATACTTCTTCTTCCTGTGAGAATACTAGCACCAAGTTTGAATTCATACCTCAAATGGTTCTTGATATATTGCATCAAGCAGGCTAAACACCTAGAATTTCTGAAATTGACCTAAATACCCCCAAACTGAATCAGATCATCTCCCTATGGTATATACACTATAACACGGTTTGATGTTCATACCTCAAATGGACTTGAGATATCGCGAGAAAGGGGGGTGGATGTAGAGAAGGAATGACAACACAAAACATTATGCCTTCGATGGCATAAAAGAGATGTTTTTAAGGAACAAATGTTAACAAAACACTAGACATAAGATGCCTACTAACATGTCCTTTAACATCCCTGTACATTGCCACGGTCCTTTGCATAAAAATTTGCATTTAATTGCAACTAGAAAAATTAAATACAGATCCTGAACATGCAGTTATGATTGTTCTGCAATAAAATGCACTGTATTTAATTCCTGAAGTTGCATCCCAAAGCATATCAAATCAAGATGATTGGTGTTCCAATGTAACTCTTTCTGCAAGGGGCCACGAGTGGTGCATTACTTAAGGTTACATCAGCGCAATGATCACAGGCATGAAACTACCACTCACTCAATGATACTCACGGGTGGTTTTCTCTTCCACTTCCACCTTGGCATCTGGTTCGTGGACAGAGCTGTTTGGCAGGCTTCTCGTTTTCATACTACAAAAATCGGAGGAAAACTCTTATTCTCAAGCATACAAAATATCAAGTTATGAAATCTCAGGCAAATTTTATACAAGAAAAAAAAAATCATCATACAAACACTTTCAGTACATTTGTAATCCAGTGCTGAACATGAGGGACCAATCTTTCAAAAAGAATACATATCTCATTTCAGTCACAAAATTGACATTTCTAATAGAAATGGGTCAGTTCAAATGGGAAAGAGTGTCACGATTCTCAAAATCCAAACAGATACATGTGATCATATCAGTAAAACCCTACAGATATCACCTTTTGCTGTCAGGGTGAACACACCTAAAACAACACACACAAAAAAAAGATGAATGAATGAAATAAATAAATGATCCTATATAATTTGTTCTTCTTAATCTTGCTGTTAAACCTGAAGCAGTGGTAGATACCTGTGCAAAAGTGTGCAACTTAGAGGTCAACCACTGCCAAAATTGACACAGATTCTCTATTCCACAAGTTATCTATCCAGGCTTTTCATGTGTGGTTAGTGAAGAAAAATGGTTTGCCGAATCTTGGGGGGATCCTAGCAAGGTGGTTTTGGAGAGCCAAAACAACTTAGGAAGTTAAAAGTACTGCATTACAGATCTATAACCCTTGTTGCTACCTACATGTATGTAAAGGGAAATCTAGACCTGGGCCTGTATTCGATTCAGTACTTGGATTAAGTAAAACTTTTACTAAGTATTTTACTTGATTGATAAGAATTTGCTTAAGTCATATTCAATTCAGTACTTTGAATTTTACTTTAGTAAGCCAACCTTAAGCCAAAATTCTTACTGATAAGCATTGTGACGTCATATTTTCAATATGCGCAATTGTTAATGTGTCGCATCAAATACGCTCGAATACGCTATGATATAATTCTGCGCAGCTCATGATGACTGCATATAAAAACCTATGCCTGCCAATCAAGGCCTCCAAAATAATTGGCTTTTAAAGTCTTCTAGGTAGGTGTCTTAGATTAGAGAACTAAATACTTGGCCAAGTATTGAATTGAATACCAAATTTTGCTAAGTATTTCATCTAAAAGTAAAAACTAAGAACAATACTCATATTGCTGACTTAAGTATTGAATTGAATACCGGCCCTGGTTTTTTTTTATTTTCTGAAAATTCCTCACATTGTTTAAGCACCAAGGGTGTTATGTATTGGCAAGAACCCTGTATCTACCTACCTTGATGTGAGCTGTCTTAGCATACTTGAGGATGGCGATAACATCTCCCATGATGGAGATTCCCATCTCTTTCAGGTATTCCTTGGTGAGGTCCATCAGCATGCTCTTCTGGATACGGTTGTCAAGGAATCCACAGAGTACTTGGCAGCTGGACCCGCAGGGATACCAGCTGCAGGTGAAAAACCTTGATCCATTCTGACATTTCTGTGGACAGATTTAAAAATCAACTAGATGATCCCTCGACTGAATCCTCGACGGCGCACGGTCGAAATGTATAGCCTCCGCAATTGCCTAGATTGGAAATATATGGCACATTCATGTTTGATTTTCTTATTCTCATGTATACAATGACATCTTTGACCCTGACATTTGACCTGTGACCCCCCCAAATCTAGTGAGACCATTATGAGACCTTCCATATGCATACATGAGCCAAGTTTAAGTTGAACCATCAGAGTTGTTAAGTTATCGCAATAACAAGCAATTTTCATGTACATAAGACCTCTATGACCTTTAAACTTTAACCTTGAGACCCAAAAATCTACTCAATCACTGTTCCTCCCATATGCATACATGTGCCAAGTATGAAGGTGATCCATTAGTTGGTTGAGTTATCGTGGAGAACGGACCATTTCTATGTACATATGACCTCTATGACCTTGACCTTGAGCCCCCAAAATCTAATACAGATCATTGTCCCTCCCACATGCATCCATCAGCCAAGTTGAAGTTGATCCGTCAAATGGTTATCGCGAGGAGAACGAACCATTTCTATGTACATAATGACCCTCTATGCCTTTGACCTTTGACCTTGAGACCCCAAAATCTAATCAGAATCATTGGCCTCCCATATGCATACATGACACAAGTTTGAAGTTGATCCATCCAATGGTTGTTGAGTTATCGTGAGAACGAACCATTTCTATGTACCCTAATACCCTCATAATATTGAGACCCCAAATTCTAATTCAGATCATTGTCCCTCCCATATACAACACGAACCAAGTTTGAAGTTGATCGGTCAAACGGTTCTTAAGTTATCATGAGAACGAAAACGGATGTACGGACGGATGGACAGACAGACGACCACGAAAACATAATGCCTACGGTGGGCGGAGGCATAATAAAACTTAAATAGTTCAAAGATTTATGGAGCGAATTTCTAGACTTTTGCATCGAGTTCCCCCCAACATGTTTAAATCAAATCCGTAGTAGGCCATTTATACATGTACAAAGCTTAAAAGTACTCCACATAGCTTTTAGGGGTGCATAAGTCTTCAATAGTTTTGGTGTATCAGTAGGCCTTTTTCCAGTCTAGGTTCATTCATACATGAGAGGAAAATAATTATTTAAGGTAAAATTCATTTTCAACTCTGAATCACTAAATTTGTGGCACAGTAAGATTAAGAGTTGAAGAGTCCGTGAATCTAGCAAATTTAAGAAAATTAAATCTGGCTGTAGAGCAATTTGTTATCTGTTTTTGACTGCTGCAACAAAGAATGTTGGGCACAGTCCCACATAAGCATGAGCCTTAGCCTGACCAGAACAAGGGCGCATTAGGATTTCATTGCGAGCCCCTGAAAAAACCCCCTTTTTTGGTTAATTATTTTTCTTTCAATCACTGACATTGTATTATACTCACATGAAATCCATTGCTTGAGTGGAAATATTTTAGATCAATCCCTAGCAAGCCATCTGAAGTTGTCCACAGGGCCAAATTTGGCACTTTTAATGCAAAATTCTGTCCATCGATGCAGATTGAAAATGGCGATTATCTTGCGCATGCGCATCGATGCGCAACTAGATGCGAGCAATCTTTCAGATGTTTTTCTCGAAATTTGCAGTGAGATTTGCCGTTCGCTCGCATCCAGCTGCGCATCGATGTGCATGTGCAAGATAATCCCCATTTTCAATCTGCCTTACAATATGGACGGCAGGGAAACGTAAACAGAGGTGAGTTTTTAACCAGCTTCCCTACGATATAATTTTTATCTAAATTTTACTTTTCGTATGTCAAATCTTTAGTCCCAAGTGTCAGTCAGGTTCATTATGACCACAGCCGTAGTTACAAGGCTGGTAGTATCAGTGGCCCATGCCATGGGAAAGTCCACTCATCCTGTGTACTCAGTCAATGATTTGACCTTGTCCTGCAAAGCGACAAGTCTGTACCGAAACTAAATAGCACTGCTTTTATGTGTGTTATTCGACGGCATGCTGTCGACCTACGAGTCCTATAAGCGTCAGTTTTTTTCTTAAAATTCACCATTTTTCAGTTCATTCATCAGATATGAAGCAGGAAGAAAGGGGAAAATTGAGAACCTCAGGAACATGCTGGTTGTAAAATCAAAACTTTTCTTCCTTATTATAGAAGATCTAAGTCAATGTACATGTATTTCGTGTTCGCGTCAGCAATTAGTTTTGCTATTCAAAATGCCGTTTTGACCAACGGGTGGGAAAGTCATTTTCCAGGGATTGTTTTGAAGTGGCAGAATGGCTACTACGTTAGCGAGATAGGTAAAAATGCCAGGCTCTGTGGAGAGTAAGTAGCATTAGATTAGCGTTTTTTTTTGTTGCTTTTTTTTACTCTCCTGGGGGGTGTTTCATAAAGGTAGAGTAGAGCGCCCGTCATTAGACCTGTGCTGTGATTCAAACCTATTTTCACTTTATCACAAGTCAGCACATTCTATTACTACAACACACACAAATCACTTCATTACACACAGAGACATTGACACTCACCACAAGTAAGTCCTTTAGCCACCCTCAAAAAAATCCATCTAAAAAGCCACATTCCGGTGTCAAAAATGCAAAATTGGCGCCATATTTCCAAAGCACGTGAAGGCTTAGGTCCACTGCTAAGAAACATGGTCACAGAAAAAGCGCTAAAAATAAAGAAATCAGCAGTTTTGTGGCGAGAATTTTCATTTATCGCAAGCTCCAAGTGTGATGGTATTGGCCAAAAACAAATGAAAAACCAAAGCCCCCGTATCTGCTGATGCAGTGACTTCATGTACAAAGTTGAATGCAAGTCCCCGCGCCGGAACTTCCGCGATGGACAACCGTATATGGTGCAGCGCATTTCAGCGGCA
This sequence comes from Echinometra lucunter, assembly GCA_029962745.1. Classification (NCBI taxonomy): domain Eukaryota; kingdom Metazoa; phylum Echinodermata; class Echinoidea; order Camarodonta; family Echinometridae; genus Echinometra; species Echinometra lucunter. Next base: position 6,835 of record JAPZVO010001900.1, on the reverse strand, counting down.
CTCATGTGCACTGACATTGTACGCACGGTGCACCCGGTCAAATGATTGCCGGGGGATATCGAATTAGGGGCATGAAACATAGCAATATATTTTCATATTTTCTAAACTGTGTGATGTATTTGAAAAAAATAACATTGTGATAAAATAGTTTGATATATTTGACATGAATTTATGTAGATATGATTTTATGAAAAGTAAATTTAGCAGCATAAATATTACAGAAAAGCTTAAGCGGTCGAATTTCGGGCAGCTTACTTTAAAGCTGTTCAGAAGTTCCGCACGACTTTATGCACGACTGGTGATTGTTCTTGTGCTACATGTGAATGATTAGCACCCAAGAGCATGTTCCAGTCATGCGTAAAGTCGTGCGTAACTTACAAACAGCTTTATGAAACACCCCCAAGGAGCCTCCAGGCTACCTGCATGTTAGACCGAAAAATTCTGTCTCTAACATTCGTCGTTAGCCTCTTATTCTGGTAGGGTCGGCACTCCTCCTTTATAGAGACAGAAGCGCCCCGTACACTTTTGTATGTAATCTTGCTGACCTGTTTCAGGTCAGCGAGAAGCCGCTAAGCAAGCCGCCAAAATTTGTATTTTCTAATTGTTTTTGACATGTTTGATAATAAAAAAAAACCTATCTGTAAGTGCCATAGAGGGCATAGCTTACCGATTTTATGGTTATATTCCTTTTAACTCTCCATTTTCAGGTAAATCCAGGGTTCTAACGTGAGGTCCTCACGGGTGAAAATCTTGCACTTGCAGAAAACCTCTCTCTCACACAGTTCGTTCGCCTCCGCTTTTCGGAGGGAGATCAGCGAATTCGCGACTCCGGCTGAACGTATTCAAACCAATGATCGATCAATATGAAACAACTACAACATCATCGTTTGTACGTACTGTTAATGCCCAACACGCACGTACATTTTGTAGGCATATTACATGTACTGCACTGGTCGATCAAATGCGAGAGCCGCGAATTCACTGATCTCCCTCCGAAAAGCGGAGGCGAACGAACTGTGTGAGAGTGCAAGATTTTCACCTGCGAGGACCTCACGTTAGAACCCTGGATTTACCTGAAAATGGAGAGTTAAAAGGAATATAACCATAAAATCGGTAAGTTATACCCTCTATGGCATATACAGATAGGTTTTTTTTTTATCAAACATGTCAAAAACAATTAGAAAATATGAATTTTCACAGCTTGCTTAGCGGCTTCTCGCTGACCTGAAACAGGTCAGCAAGATTACATACAAAAGTCTACGGGGCACTTCTGTCTCTATAAAGGAGGAGTGCCGACCCTACAAGAATAAGAGGCTAACGACAAATGTTAGAGACAGAATTTTTCGGTCTACCTACATGTATGAGTGCCTTAGCTATAGGAGCAATTCGTGATTTTATTCTGATATTACACGAATAGCTATAGTTTGCTGCCATAGGCCCCTGTGTAGACCGATGTCAGCTTGAAATATTATGCCTCCAAATTACACTTTCTCATGCCCGGTTATAATGCTGGGAGCCAGGCCAGGCTGGAACCCGGAGACCAGCGAGTTGGAGGGATTTCTATCGGACCAAGCCGGTCCAGGTTGATGGCTGAAACAGCAAAGATCGGAAGCCGATATCATGACTAAAAAACACCACATAAACAACCAGAAAATAAAGACTGTGCTCAGTTTTTTTCTTCCCAAATATCCTGTCACTCAATTTAGCAGATAGCAAGCACATGTTTGAAAACAAAGCTGAAGAGGCAGGGTGTTCATTGTAAAGATGCAAATGTTTTTAATTTGCAACACTGTGGTTTGCAAGTGCAGCTGTGCCACATGCATGACTAGCGATAGCGCTAGCTAGTGAGGTGCTACAGGCCGAGAGAGCATGCACCTATCGTCGAGGAGCAGGAGTGGGCCTTTGAAGGAAGTGCAGACCAAACATGGGTGATGCAAAATTTTTGTGACAGTGAGTAGAATGATCGGGATGATATTTTTGATGTAGAATGACAGGATATTAACAATAAATATGGCAACAGTGATGTAAAATTAAAAGCACTTATTTGATTATTTGATATATGAAATTTAGATATCAAGAAAAAATGAAATAAACAAATAAACTGTCTGGGTTGACTGACTGTTCATGTCCGCATGGCGACAAAAACCAGAATAAAAACCAGAATAAAATAATTTACAAACAACACTCACTTAAAAGAAAAGATGAAGAATTTGTCAACCTGTTCCAACACCTCTTCTTTACTAATGTTCCTTTGAAAACCAATTTAATATAATGGAATTCCCCCTTGAAATCTTATTGCAACATCGATAGCATGAGAAGATTTGTAAACAATGTAGTCACTGAATGAGCGCGAACATAATCCCCTAGTTTCTGCGGCAACGGGCTTTGATTCTCTCTCCCCCCCCCCCCCCCTTTCCTCCCTAGCTCTCTTTCTCTCTCTTTCTCCCCCACTGATAGTGACCCATTGTGGGAAAACAAAACATTGATATCAACTTTATTTCAAGGTGAAGATATTTTACTAAATCAGTGGATAGACAAAACAACATGGCCAATTCGTTATCTCCCTCTCTCTCCGACCCCTCACATGCACATGCTCATGCACGCTCAATCGGCTGTCTGTACCGTCTCTGTCTACGTCTCTCTGTCTCTCTCCCTGTCTCCTGTGTCAGTCTGGTGCTCACATGACAGGGCATCGACAGTCCCATTCAGTCGAATCTCGTATTTGGTCTTGAATATTCATAATTTCTTACACAAAAAGCTCTTGCCCCCCATGCATGGCGCGCTCGAAGATCGAAGGCAGAGGCTTGATCTTCTTGCTCCAGTGACATTGGGGAAAACAAAAAACAAGGCTATCAACTGTATTTTTTGCCAAAAATATAATTTTCTATATCATTAAATAGACACAGCAACATGATCTTTATCATGGTCCCACTCCCGGGTCCCACTCTCCCCCGCATGCTTACGTCTGCCTCAGCTCAGTTTGTAATTCCTTCTGTAGACTTTGAACCATGCATCGGCTCACATGACATATCATCATTCCCATTGGTCGACTCTCGTATTTGGAGTTGAATATTCATAATGTAGGGTGCCTATTTTGTCATTTTGGTTTCTCCTTGTTTACATTCCTTTTCTGTTCTTCAGTTGGAATTAGTTCATTTAAGTTCAAGTTTCAATAGATGTTATGTTGCCATTCTCCTCATCAGCCTCCGCCCTACTTCTCTCGTCACCTTCATTCCTTTCCTATTCAGATGTGTCCATTCATTCCATCCACACATCCGGTTCTTTTGTTGAACATTCTTCATTACATAATCACCCAGTCATTGACTCATCTTGATCCTAGTTATTTTCTGATTGGTTCTGTTGTTGAATTAGGTTGTTACATTTTAGTTGGATCCTTCCATTTTCTTTATGTTCATTGGTTGAGTATGTTTGAATATTTATTATGTTATGTTTCTTTGGTTACAAATTTGATGTCGACCAAGCAGCCTTATGTTATAAAAGAGCATTTTTATGTGTAATAAGGACAGATTAAAGACAGATAGATTGCAGATAGATAGCAGAGACACACCAGACTACAGAGTCCCTGCTTCTTTATTTCCATCTCCTGAGTTCCTGTAACGTTTGAGTTTGCTGAATGCTGAATGTTTGCTGTTTGAACTTTATTTTTACTTCACATTAACTGTATATTTTACAACCCTACAATAAGTTTCATAATACAGAAAGCCCTGCAATGGGAAGAATGGGAGGACAGAGGCTGCTTTCTCCCCGCGTGCTTAAAGATAAACAACTTTTATTCCCATTCACTGGTACATGCGGCGCACATGGCAAACACAAAGAAGCTTGCTTTGCATGCCATATTTTTTCCACTCTCTCTTGGCACTCTGAGTTCCGGGCCAGTCCAGGACCCGGAAATGAATTTTGCCAAGCTTTCCGATCCGGTTTCAAGCCGAGTTTACCTTCCGGGCCCCAACATTACCCGGTTAACCCTGCAAACTACCTTCCAAGTTCGCCAGTGGACCAGTCGATCAAACTGTGATATTAGAACCTAAAATTTATTTTTCAAACTCAACATATCGACTTTTGATTGATATGAGATCCTACCTCCTTGTTGATTTAGCAGCTTCATTAATTTCCATTTCAATAGCGCGACCTCCGACATCGTGAGTTCACCTACACCCGCTCCCGCTGGTCTCGGCCACAGGCGCTATGCGAAGAGCGGTATGCAGCGTTGCACTCTCGCACGCACTCTGCATTCGCCGACACATGCGAGAGTGCAACGCTGCTTCGCCTAGCGCCTGTGGCCGAGACCAGCGGGAGCGGGTGTAGGTGAACTCACGATGTCGGAGGTCACGCTATTGAAATGGAAATTAATCAAGCGGCGAAATCAACAAGAAGGTAGGATCTTGTATCAATCAAAAGTTGATATTTTGAGTTTGAAAAATAAAGTTTAGGTTCTAATATCACAGTTTGAATATGATTGATCGAATGGTCCACTGGCGAACTTGGATTCTTGGAATTGGATTGGAAGGCAGTTTGCAGGGTTAACCGGGCATGAGAAAGTGTGATTTGGAGGCACAATATTTCAAGCTGACATCGGTCTACACAGGGGCCTATGGCAGCACACTATAGCTATTCGTGTAATATCAGAATAAAATCACGAATAACTCCTATAGCTAGTAGAATGCCTAGTAGTGGGCTACGGGTGAATCTATCAATCCACATCAACACACTCAAAATGTCATACGTGGGACTACATGTCCAATTTACAAATACTCGGGCCAAATATTCTGCTATTTCATTATCAAGGGAAACAGAAATTATGCATGTACTACTACAGTAAAATAATCATAATGATATGACCGTAAAATATTAAATATTTACCCATATTCGCGGCCATTTTCTTGGAAAAATTCGAGGCAAGCGTAAGCATTATCGATCTCCACTGCCGATACTCGCGATCACACGGAATTTTAGACAGACTTATAAACCAGTCGTTATTCCTTCAATAACCCATGCACCAAATTTTTCAGGAAAGCAGTGACGCACCGGTATACGCCTGCATGGGACATAAAAAAAAAAAAAAAATGATATCATTCGGTTTTTAAAATAATATGATCTCTATTAATACATGATACTAGATTATACATGTATTACATACATGTATTTGACTTTGGATACGTAATCGCCTACTCGAGAAATCTCATCCCATCCCATGCATCCTCATATTATTTTCATCTCATCTCATATACCACATCTCATTTTATACATCTCATCTCATATTTCATTTCATATCATCTCACTCCCCGCTTTGTTTCTCTCTAACCCTCTCCTACACTTTCATTCGGTTTATTTGATTTCTTTGCCTTCGTTTTCCCCCGTTTTCCAGTGTCCCTTTGTTTTCTTACCACTTTTTTTTGTTTTCTTCAAAGTTATACATTTCTCCAGTTCCTTATAACCCCTTATTTCTCCATTTCCTATGGGGTCCTTTCATATTGCATGCATTTACCATTACTGAAATTACTTATAACTCCTTTTCATGATAGAAGTGAAAGTTCTTCATCAAAATACATGATGGGCCTTTAAGAAATCTATTGTGATATATTTGGTCACCTCTCTTACCTAATTTATTTGCTTTCAAAGACCTTCCTGTATCTAAATATCATATGAGAGAGTGCAGCGAGCGAGGAAAAATATATATACTCTTTTTATGGTAGGTGATGGGCCTCGCTTGCCAAATTCGTCTGCTTTCCCAAATCCATCTTGTATCTGAATATTGTACGAGCGAGCGTAGCGAGCGAGGAAAAATACATGTATACTCCTTTTCATGGTAGAAGTGAAAGTTCTTCATCAAAATTCACCATGGGCCTTTAAGATACCTATGTTGATATGTTTGGTCACCTCTCCTACCTAATCTATTTGCTTTCAAAGACCATTCTGTATCTAAATATTATACGAGTGAGCGCAGCAAGCGAGGAAAATAATTCTTCATCAAAACATATGATGGGCCCCAAGATATCTAAATTATATATTTGTTTATCTCACTTGCCAAATGTGTTTGCTTTCCGGATACATCCTATATCTAAATATAATATGAGCGAGCGCAGCGAACGAGGAAAAATATGCTTTTTCTCGTTACCAGCGTTATTTCGTTGTCAAAATGCACAAGCAAATAAGCCAAATATGGCTCTATTTGGGCACCTTACTCCTCTTTTTTTCTTTTTCACCCCTTCCTCTTCCCTCTCCTCTATCTCTCTCTCTCTTTCGCCAACAGCAATCGCGAATTTGCCGACAAACATTTTTAATGGGGGGTGTCACACCCCCACACCCCCCCTCTAGCGACACCCCTGAGTGTACGATAATTATCGTATTTGTACGATAATTTGGCCCTTCGTACGATGTACGATCAATAATTTAAAAAAAAGGTCAAATGTACGATAATTTTACTTTTTGGCTATAAAGAGGTCCTACTCACTTTGACCCTTTTCTTGTGCCCCCATGTCTGAAAACATTTCAAAATGAACAAAGAGGGAAGCGCATATTTTGCTTATCTTGTAACTTTTAGCCATAGAGATACCGGTATACTAAATAGTATCTCTATATGCTTTCAAGCTACCTGTCATGCTAACTAGTATAACATTACTGTACAATTCGGCGCCGGCCGTCTAACTTTTTACGCGTATTGATTGAACTTGCAGCCAATCAAGGATCGTTCAGTTTGGACATTTTTCTCATGTGGATATAGACCTACTTACTGCAAGGACGTCCACAGTCGGGGGGGGGGGCAGTTGCCCCCTCCCCGAAATTTTCAAGACTTACATTTTTTACTGAAAACTTT
>JAPZVO010000190.1:0-64795 GCA_029962745.1 Echinometra lucunter | reverse complement strand
AGAGAGAGAGAGAGAAAGAGCCCAAATCAACAAATGGATCAGTGTATGTTTCAGGATACACTTTGAAAGGCAATATCGCCCTGTCAAACATTTAAAAAAAATCATTGAGGAATTTCGACTGTGGTATCAGCCGCTCTGTATGCTCTGGGATGTGTGACTGAATACAAATCAGAGTAAAAATGAGCTCCGAAAATGTTGTATTTTAGGTTTACATAAAGGACCGAAAGTCATCACTAAATTTTCCTCCCCAAAAACTTCCCTTTGAAGTATGTCTTTTAATGATGTTTGTCATCTAAGAAAGAATGATTGTTCTTTTTATTAATGTTTATCATTTCAGAAATATCCCAGAGAAATATCAGTGAAGGTGATTGATGCACCCAGCCGAATATATGTGCTAAATTTCCCAAACATTGCTATAAAAATGAGGAAGTGGCTCGATACACAATATTTCTCCCCTATTCATTACTATATGCCATTTCCATGGCAACACGGTTTCCGACATATTCCAAAAATATGTCTTGTACATATTCACCACAAGCCCTACGTGTTTGCCAAATTTCATGAGCACTGCCAATAAATGAGGCAGTAGTTCGATACGCAAGATTTGCAACGACTGACTGTACACTTATTTCTATACAGTATATCCCCCTTCAAACTTTAATGGTGGTATAATAAATGCTAGATATTTTGTTGACACCCTGGATTTATACTGAAAGTAGAATGATCAACACAAATCAAATATTGATTATTTTTTATCTAGTGGAAATAAAATTATGTAGTACTATAATACGAAGAATATTAAAACAACTCAAAGGGGAAAAAGACATATTCTTTGCCATCGGTATTGGGACACTAAGCAGTGATTCCTTTGATAACAATAATGAGGAAACAAGTTAAATATAATAATCATGTTTACCATTAAATCAAAGGAGATAGTTGTAGGTTCTGTACCCTAATACATGTAATATTCCTGGGTTATTTTAAAAGGAACCGTGGGCCCCCTCAATCCTGGCTGCCTTCTTCGCCATTATCAAATTTGGGACACAGGCAGCCAGTAATTTTATGTATACATACTTGAAATTGTAAATTGCTGATAGATTTTGCAAATGCATGCAAAATAACATTTACCCTATAAATTCCTTAATCATAACTCTGATTTTGATTTTTCAAAAATGTATACCAAAGAAATAAGATACGTGATTAATTTTTTTTATATTTCATTATGTTCTATAACCCCATCTTCTACTTGTATGAAGGACAATCATAGGCTTATTACTAATGCATAAAAAGGTAAACCTTTTCTCAGTTTTCAACAGATTGTAAACAAAGAACACTTCATCATTTTCCAGAACGGATAACTCGCATTTGAAAAAGAAAAATAAAAGCATTTGGAAAAGGAAACCTACAAATTATAACTTCGATTTTTTTTTATTTTAAAATATATAAAATGAACTGGACAGCAAAAGTACATAGCATAACTTTACTTCTTTCTACTGTGTTTTATTACATTTAAAATCCTATGCACTTACTTGTATCAGATATTACTAATGCTAGGCAAAGACTAGTATGTAAATCTTTCCTCACTTTTCATAGTAGTGTAGGCAAAGAATACTTCAATAATTAGCTTTCCTGAATGGATGACTCACGATACCCTGAAAAGTATTTACAGTTTGTGCGAGCAAATGTAATTTTGGTTACATGAATGGCCATTGTTCCAATTCCATCATGCGTGAAATGTGAATAAGTTATACTTTACATCACATGTTTAAAAATGGGAAGCAGAGCTCTTTATACATCTCATCAAGGAAATCACTTATTACGGGATAGATCTGAAGGATGCCTGCAATGTATGTCAAGTTTTAAAAAAAAGCGACAAAAGTCAGGGGTGGTTCTGCTGCTGAATTTATAGCGAAATATAAATACTGTATGCAGCATACAGTAACTATGTACATTTCAAATCAAGACAGAAAAAAAAAAAACATTTTGGCAAGTGTTGAACTGGGGGGCAAGGTGGTTTTTGTTTTTGTGTCACCCAAAGAAATATAAGAGATGGCACATACTACTCCAAATTATGTGTTGTTGACTGTCCATCCTTGAAATTAAGTTTCTCATATACAGTCAATTAAAGTTCAGTTACGTTTCAGCAGTAATTGTTAATAGGGAAAATGTTGCGATTCTATCAACAAGCTACAGGATGCCCAGAAGTTCCTAGAAAAATCAATTTGTACACATTTTAGAAATTGGTAATCACCATGTCAATTGTTAACTTGAGAACACATTGATACAATGACATTTCTGATCATATTTGAAAATTTGTATATTTGATTATCACCTACACAATGGATCGATTAGGCCTGGGAAATTCAAACACTCTACAAACCTCAAACCTTCGTATTCATGTAAGCACTCTCAGAATTCATTTGTGTACCACTAATTTCTTTAGTTTTGTTGAAATCTTTCTCCAGATATCAGACCTGAAATCGGAGTCCGTGTAAACTGCCAGTTATTTATCTTAGAGGCAAGGGCTTTTCTCAACTTCTATAACCATGTGTTCCATGACTTCCTAATGGGAAAACAAATAATGAAAGAATATTTCAAGATTGTCAAAACAGTTTAAATAGCATTAAATGCACAAAGCTCCATGGTATAATAATCCAAACTCATATAACTTATAAAGCTTATTCTTTTCATTCCAGTATTGATATTTCCCAGCAAAACATTATAATGAGTACTATTAACTACAATTTCATTTTCATTTCATTCTCGTTTATCCTAGCTCATGGTGACCTTTTTTGTAAAATATATAAAGCAAATGTTTCAAGAATTTAGTAATTCATCATCCATTCCAGTTTAACTTTAGTAGCATAATTATGTTGTCTATTATGAAAGAACATGATGAATTATTTCAAAACATTCTAACATATGGAGAAACTGTATTGCTCTGTAAACATAAGAAAAGATCTATGAAGACACTCACTAATAACAAGAATAATGACCAACTTTTATGATGAAATTGATAAGATAATGATTGAAGTTATGCTGGTGAGTGCAGTGGTGTGCTCTGTTAAGTAATGACCAGAAATGTGTTACCTCAGTGCTATCAAAGCTTTCATGCATGAGAAACAAATCTAGAATCTTTGCCTTCATTCCATGGAAATATTCATTAGATATCCTAGGGTCATTATGTAATTCACAAGGAGTTATGATTATTCAAAAGTCATAAATTGAACATAAGTACATCATACATGAGAAGTAGTCGACTTAGGCACGACTTTATCAATTTTTATGAATCCTATTAAAGTCTTTGTGAAAACACCCCTAGAATGTTGGGATGAATTTAAGTGTACAAAATTATGATGCATCATACTTACTCTCTGACAAACTCCTGAAGTGCATTCCAAAGATTGACTCTGTACTGAGAATGAAAAGATGTAATAGAATGAAAGAAACAGTAATTCAAAGAACTCATTACATGTAATGTGATTTCTTAAAAGCTTGAAATTGAAAGCGAATCAACAAAAAATTGCACAGATTACAGAAAATTATTTCAATCACCAACACCATGTGATATGCATGAATGAAAATGCAATTATCGTACACTATACACCATCCGAATTTCAAATAAAGTTAAATAATTTTTTTTCAAAAGAAAAACCAGTAGACTACAAAAAGGTGGGTAGTGTCATGTTCCCCAAATTTTTATGCATGAATCATTTGTAAATTCATCCACCTTAATTGTGCATTCATGGAATTATTTGATATAGATATTATCCATTCATTTTTACTTTAAGGGATTGTGTTTTAGTGACACATAATGTACACTTTAAAAGGGTAAAAATGGGGAGGGGTTGAACTTCAAAATATTGAAGGAAAAAAAAAAGAAAAAGACAAGAGAGACATTCAAAGGCTGTTTATTAACTGTTCCCAGTAAAGTTATGTCACTCCTGTATGATTACAGATGGGATTTACAAATGGGATTTGTACACAACATGCTGAAATATGAAGGAGTGATGAAACGTCAACAAGTAGGTACAGTGTGTGCTGTTCGAACGGTTGTTAAAAATCTTTAAGATATGAACCTACCAACTGTTGTTAGAAAAGTTTTATGTAAAACGTAATGTGGATCTGTTTCAAATAATTGCTGGTACAACCTAATGATTTTAAACAACTGTTCTGACACTGTTTCCTAAAGATTTTGTTCAAACCATGCTGATTTATTATGTTGTGTTGAAAATTTCACAACTTATATAAAATACAAAAAGACACTCACACATAAAAGTAGAAGAAAAGTTGCTACAAGTCCATGGGAGAAGTAGAAAAAATGCAGCATAATGTTTCCCCTTCAGATCAGTCCATATATACCTGCAGGGATCAAAAAACTCCATGGCATAAGTCCACAAACAAGCATGATGACAATTAGAAAACTAATGGAATGTTTTTGACTAAAAGCTTTAATTTCCCACTTGCATGATCCAAACAAACTGAAATTACTCTGTTCATTTAACTGGTTTCACATGAAATCGCCTCCAAAATTTTGGTGGCGGGGACATAAGGAAGTCTTACTTTTAGGCACACACAGCAATCCAGAGACTGCAGAGCAACAATATCTCAAATTATTACCTTTTAATTATCATCCAGAATGATGTTCTTCAGTCTTCAGATGATCAGATCCCACAAAACTAAGAGTGATGATGGCAGGATTTCCAGTTGCTCGACTACATCATATGTACCGGTGCAAGTAATATTTGTACAAGTTGCATCTGGGAACAATCTGGGCCACAAGTTATGCACCTGTGGAAAAAAAAGATGAGAAATGACTGATAGTTTTTGAGTTTAACTTGAAGAAAAGGAAGGGATAGACAAGATCCATTGTATCCAAATTATAATAGGGACTATGCCATCATCCCATCCCAGCATAACTCATGAACTATGTGCCTTATATGTACATCATTTTGTCAGAAATTTTTTTTCTAATCTATGGTTTTGTGTGTGTGTGTTGTTATTTTTTTAGGGGGGGGGGATGACATTTTGTCTCACTAGGTGAGACTAGGTGAGACATTTTCCATTTTCAACATTTATTTATAGAATTATTTTTGAAAATTCCACTGTTTGAAAATTATTCTTACTTTGTGCATTCGCGATATTTGCAGGTGAAAATGGAAAAATAAATGAAATGAAATGAAGTGAAATGAAATGAAAATTAAATTAAGAGACACTTTTTAAAAATTGTATCAAAACACTGAGACTTTCTTAAAAGCACAGCTCTTGAGCATGACCAGCAGGGCCCCCGTTTCACAAAAGGATTATGATTAAATCGCAAATCATCATGAGGTAGATCTAATCTCGATTTGCCATTTAATTGACACATTATTGATATCAGTCGTATATAATCGTAAGCCTTTGTGAGTGAAATGTGACCTAGTTTTACATGGTTCTTAAAAATGGTTATAGAAGATGAAACTGTTACGACGGCCTAGAGAGATCTAAAGTTAGACTAGAGTCTAGAGGGTCTAGATATTTTGTAACTTGTTAGATCCGATGTTGATGATCAGTACTACAGTAGACTAGATCTAGATCTAACTGTTACAAGCTTATCTTGGATTAGCCAGATCCGACGTCGTTTCGCAACAGCGCTGTGTATAGCTAATGGAATTTCAGATGAACTTGTAGAGTACATGTGTAATAGGCCTAACTTACTTTTCCGTAATATTTCACGTCATCCAGTCATCACATCGGATCTATCATTAAAGTTGCAAAATATCGACTAGAGGTCTAACGTTAGATCTAGTCTAACTTTAGATCTAACGTTAACTGTTAGTGTTACTGTGGCAGTGGCAGCGTATCGGGGGCTAGATAGGCTAGTATTATTAGAGCTTAGCCCTGAGTTAGGCTAACATAATTCCATTGACTCTAACGACAATGTTAGTCGTTGCATAGCATGTCATACTCATAGGCCTAGCATACCCTATACCGAATTTTCTGTCTCAAAATTTCGTCGTTAGCCTCTTCTACAGTACTGGTAGTAGGGTCGGCACTCCTCATTTTAGTGACTGCCGACCTATAAGAGGCTAACGACGAAATTTTGATTTGAGACATTAAATGCGGTCTAACTTTTAAGGCTACGATTAACTTAAGATTAACGTTAAGCCTGCCTCTTCATTATGCAAGAGGAAGAACACTTCTTCTTAAGACTAAGTTAAGAAGTACAGGCCGTCGTCTGGAGTATTCTCGGACTGTACAACACATAATACGTCATTATCAAGGGTTTTTTGTTTTCAAATTCATGCCAAGCGATATGTATTTCTATGATTCATGCCCACTTTTAACAATACATGGGACTAGGGCCAGGTAGGCCTAACAGATTCTCTCTGATCTGTGATAAGCATGATGAAAACTGTGACCATGGAAATGAGAGTGACTACTAACTTTAAGTATCCCAAACACAAATTAAGTCCTTATGTTCAATGCAGTGCTCGGAAATAAAACTCGAGAATGAGCATTATTGAACAAATGAAAAGAAAATGTCAGAAATATAGACGTATAACTTACATGAAAAAAACAGGCCGTCATCACCCTAGGCCTCATCATCACCAACATCGACAAGTTTCGCAAGATTTGGATGATCCTACAGCACGTATTTCCCATAGACAAATTCACCGCACGCAACTCGCAAAACTGGCCAGGGCCAAGGGGGTGGAGCCGACGTACGTCATCAAACTTCTTGCTTGTGATTGGTCAAAAGTGGAAATTGCCGTATCCCAAACCGTATCAAATCGCTCCCAGAGCGATCCCATAAAAACCGTTCCGGTTACCGTTCCGGCTATCACGGCTACGTCCGTGTTTGGTGTGACCAGTAGCATTGGAATACTACAGGAGCGATTCATTTCCACCGTTTTTGTGCACCGTACTACCGGGTACGGGCCCGGACCGTAGCCCGTACCGGACTCGGTGTGCGGAGGCCCTAATACACCAATAAACCCATGGATAACGAAAGGTATACTTAAATCTATAAAAACAAGAAACCGACTTTATAAACAACATTTGAGGAACCCTACGGATGCAAGTCTAGTTGTTTACAAAACGTATCGTAACAAATTAACAAAGTTAATTCGTTTTTCTCGCAAGTTACACTTCTCAAACAAATTACAAAAGGTAAAATCCAACTCAGGAGCCACATGGAAAGTTATAAAAGAAATTATGGGAACAAAAAATGAGACTATACCTAAAGATAACCTTACTTTCAATGGTAACAAAATCACAGATTCTAACGACTATGCCGATTGCTTTAATTCTTTCTTTACTAATATTGGTCCTCAACTTGCCACCCAAATTACTACTCCGAATAATGCTCATTTTACTGAATTCTTTTCAGAACCGATTCAAGACTCTTTATTTTTAAGACCGACAAACCCGAATGAAATCATTAATATTGCTAAATCATTAAATTCTTCGAAATCCAAAGGTCATGATAAAATTAGTACTTCACTTTTAAAGGAAATAATCCATTTCATTGCTGATCCATTAACACACATATTTAACCAGTCTTTACAATCCGGTATTTTCCCAGACTTGTTAAAAATAGCCAATGTAACCCCAATTTTCAAAAAAGATGATCAACATGAAATCACTAATTACCGTCCTATTTCCATTCTCCCTAGTATATCAAAAATCTTAGATAAAATTGTTTATAATAGATTATATAATTTTCTAAACTTCCATAAAATATTAAATCCAAACCAGTATGGTTTTAGAAAAAAATCATTCCACGGATCTAGCTCTGGTTCAGATATATGATAAAATTACAGAAGCCATGGCCAAAAAAGAGCACATTATTGGTATTTTCTTAGACCTTAGTAAAGCGTTCGACACTCTTAATCACGATATATTGTTTTCGAAATTGTATTCCTGTGGTGTTCGGGGCTCAGCGCTCTTATGGTTTAAAAGTTATTTAAGCAACCGAAAACAGTATGTTACTTTTAATGGTATTAATTCACGGTCTCTTCTAATCAAATGTGGTGTCCCCCAGGGATCTATCCTGGGTCCACTTCTGTTTTTATTATACGTCAATGACATAATCAATACATCATCACTGTTATCTTTTGTCCTATTTGCAGATGACACTAACATATTTTATTCTCATAAGAGCCTTAAGTCTCTAGAAAATATCTTGAATGCCGAATTAATAAAAGTTTCGAAATGGTTCAAATGCAATAAACTTTCTCTCAATATTCAGAAAACCCATTTTATACATTTCAAGCATAACAATATCCACGTGAATAATAATCCAATTAATATTAACATTGACAACAATACAATTGAAGAAAAGAAGAGTTCGAAATTCCTGGGTGTCATTATTGACGAGAATTTAACTTGGAATGATCACATAAATCATGTTACACTATGTATTTCTCGAGGCGTGGGAATTATTCATAAGTTAAAGTTTATGTTACCACGAGTAACTCTGTTTTTACTATACAGTACACTAATACTTCCATACATAACATATTGTAATATTGTTTGGGCCAATTGTGGAACTACCAAACTCAACCCTATTCTCCCCTTACAAAAGCGGGCTCTTCGTATCTGTACAGGATCGTCTTATTTTTCTCATTCTGATCCACTATTCATATCAATTTGTTTGCGCTCCTTTTTTGCAGCGCGTAGCGTGTTAAATTATTTCCCTATGGAGAATAATAGAAAATACGCCGTTTTTGAGGGATTTGCTAAGATATCTCCCAAACGCGTCAACAAGGTGATCTATCAAAACAGAATAGAATAGAGCAGATTCTCACCTTGAACATGATATGATTTTCATTTAATTTTAGTCAAATTAAGTTCTGTCACTTTTGAGGTTTTTGGAACCTTTCTTGATGATTTTGGAAATCCATTTGTACATGAGCCAATGGGCAAGTGCGGGAAACGAAACGTTTGGTGCGACTTCACATTGTTGTAAAAAAATATATACGTCACAATAGACCCTATCAAAAAAAGACATTTTGCAGAAAATGCTGTAGATTGCGAATACCTAAGAATGATTTTGATTGGATAAAAAAAACCTCTGTCACTTTTCACATTTGCAAAAGCTTTTGCAATTGGTCACTATAGTTTGGCGGGTTCAGCCGATGGCATTGTGCGTACACAGTATATAGTACACAGTACACACGCATAGCTAGGCAACGCAGCGCGTGAAGAATTTTGCACGTTTTCATGCACCAGACTTACGTTGTGTGTAATTAAATTATGTGCGAAGAGATGGCAAGGAGGTGAGAGTAAAGAGGAAAAAAAAAAAAAGCACAAGCCAATGAATGCAAGTGATCAAGAAGAGTTACAAAACTGAAGGGAGTGAGAGGGAAATTTATGAAAACAAGTAATGCGAGGAAAAATGACAAGAAAAGGAGAGAAAGGAGAAGAAGTGAAAACACGCAGCTGAGTGCGCTCACGATATGTAAGTTGAACACCCCTGCACCGCAATGTAGCAGCCCGCCACTATACACGTAGACTGCCTGCACGATGCGAAGACAGCGGCGCGTATTAGTGACTGTGCGTTAAACGTCCCATTTCTATGCCTTATAAGAGGAGCGTTTTTTGTACACAACAAATTGATATGTTTAAGCTCAAAACATTGAAGGTTTCTGATTTGAATGTCATGCAAGTTGCAGTTTTTATGTTCAAATACAAAAACAACCAACTTCCCTCCTCATTTCAAAATTTATTTAATCTAAACAGTACAATTCACACATACCCTACCCGTATTTCTGGAAATTTTCACCTAACAAACCCAAAGTTATTAATAACTCATAAATCAATTACCATGGCCCTGACTTATGGAACAATTTACCCGCAACTACAAAAATGTGTTCCTCACTTTATTCCTTTAAAGCCACTATGAAGCGCAACCTAATATCATTGTATTCAAATCCGCCACATTGACTATACTTGTACTTATTTTTATGATGAATTTTGACCCCTCCTCCTCTAATGCACTTGCACTACACTTGCACTTGCACTGCACCCTCATGACCTCTTGTTAAAAAATGTGTAAGTTTTACATGTCGCTTTTTTTACCTTGAGGCCGTCGTCAACATCAAGCAGATCGCTCATGACGACGGTCTCCTGCGTTCTGAAATTCAGTTAAATAATATTTTTCATATACTTTTTTTATATTCAGAAAGAGATTGTAAATGATACGTGTGTCTAAAATGTATATATATGAAAATCTATGTAATAATTGATTATGTTGTACTGTGTTGAACATGTGGAACGCAGAAATAAATTTCAAGCAAACAAACTGTATTCTAATTTGGCACTTGCTACTCTAAATCTTGTATCGACTCACGTTTCTTGTGGATCAAAAGAATACCCGACTGGTTGGTCGATTTAGTGATTTATTAATTTATTGATGAATCTGCTGACTGACTGACTGACTGATTTTAGTGATTTATTTATTAGTTAACAGATTTTGAGAGGGGTGGACCCCTTGTCGTAAACACACAGATTAATGAAATGAAATGCCAGCCTATGCTGTACCTAGAATTTACAGTTCTGTAAGCGTTTAGGTAAAGGCTCTATTAAAAACATATTCGTTAATCATTTTCCCTTAAAAACAGAGTGGTGTTGGTGCAGGTGTCGGTGTACCTCCCAATTCATCCTATCCTGACTTAGGCGCAACCCCAGTGATGCCGGAAGAAGATATAACATCCAAAAACACGGCGATTTTAACTGCAACATTAGAAATGAAAACAGACAAAAATTCAGCGACTACCATGACTATTGGAGAAAAGAAAGGTATGTTGTTTCGGTTTTTTCTGCGAAATCATTAAAACTAACTTGCTCTTTCGCTCCTTCCGCTATGCAGTTGTCCTTTTAACGGGGCTCCACTTTTTTCTATTATCGTATACTTAGTTTAGTATGTTAGGAAATGAATACAAATCTTGCTTACATTGTATTTATTCGTATCCCCAGAAATCTACCTTTTAAATCTCAAAGTATAAAGTACAAACTCTACACTGTTAGAATATTGATTAAAGTCTTAAATCTCCTTGTTGAAAGATTTAATCAACCGAGGATTACCAGGCGAACCACCATCTGTATGTTTCATTGTTTATTGTTATTTGAAATACGTAATGAGAAATCATATATTTGGTCATAAAACATTTCACACAGATATTTAGAATGAATATTCATAAAAAGAAATGTGACTGCATTTTGTATTTCACTTTAGATGTTGATTTTTCAAGAAAAAATAGCAAAAATGGAAATGGGTAAAACCAGTTGATCCCCTTGAAACCATTAGGCAATTGGTCTCAGTTGTTCCCCAGTGAAACCAGTTGGCATTAATACGGTCCTGAGACTATTATTAAGCCAACTGGTCCAGTTAAAACCAATTGAAGTCCCATTAAAGTCTAATTGGCCCTGGGCCAATTGGGCCAGATGGTCTTCTACATTGTTAGAACGTGGATTGAAATTTTTAATCTATTCATATTGGTTAAAATTTCAATCAAGCAAAGATTACCAGCTGAACCACTCATTTGTAGGTTAAAACTCTAATCAACGGACTGTTGATTAAAGTTTAAACTGTGGTCGATTAACAGTGTTAATCATTTATTGGTTAATCGTATTTGCTCAACGTTGGTTAAATTGGACCAGTGTTGATTAAACTTACACAGGTGTTGGTTAAAATATTTAACCATTTGTTCGTTGTATAATCATATAATGTTCAACGGTGGTTAAACTGGTGTTGTTTAAACTTGTTGACTAAATAATTAATCTTATGTTGGTTACTGTTATTTGGTGAGAAACTCTTTCCATATTTGTGATCCTCTTGCTAAAATCTTAAAAGAAATAGATCTACAGTGAGATCTTTCTTTCTAACAATTAAGCGGTATGGGAAGTTCGACCTGTTCCATCTTGACTATAGACACGTCTAAGTTAGACCCATCAGCATAAACTACGCCTACATCGATGCTATAATGTTTTTTGTTTTTTTCTAAAACTGTTGTAGTTTCAGTTTTTGTCACAGTGCCCTGTCCGCGAAATATGAACATCTGCGAAGTTAATCCTAAGTGCTGCCATACCACAGGTGCGCCGCGGCGGCGCAACCTCCTAGATACCGTACATGTGTAGTCAGTAGATCTGCCTGTGGGCTAGGCTTAGGCCAGGTCTAGTCCAGATGCAGGGACTGGGTCAAACTAGCTCCCAAACCGTTTTGATTAGAAAGGAAGATTGCAGTATAGATATTCAGGGTGTATCAATAAAAACGTTACACTTTTGTAAAAAGTGATAAAAAATTGTATTTCAAAATATTTCGAAGAGTTTTTCATGTTGATAGATGCCCAGTAGGCTTATCTATCAAGTGCCACTCACAAAACAAATTTTGATTCACGCTTGGGCAAACACTGAATGTTTTTGTTCAGAGTCTGAAAAAGACTTGCGCCAAATTGAAAGATTAGAAGAGGGACAATTAAACCAGCAGTCTAAACAAGTACTCCCATTCAAGGAAATTGCTCTTTGCCACAGAGTTGACTGACTGATCGATTGTTTGGGCATTTTATTTCTCAATTATTTTATCAATTAATTGATTGATTAGATGTTGATTAATGATTACTTTTTAATTGCTCTTTGCCACAGAGTTGCCCGACTGCCTGACAGGATGACTGACTGATTGATTGTTTGGGAATTGTATTTGTCAATAATGATTATTTGATCAATCAATGATTGATTGGCTGTTTATTAAATGATTACCTTTTAACTGCTCTTTGCCACAGAGTTGCCCGACTGCCTGACAGGTTGACTTACTGATCGATTATTTGGGCATTTTATTTGTCAATGATAATTATTTGATCAATTAATGATTGATTGGCTTTTTATTAAATGATTACCTCATTGATTGACTGGTGGATTGACTGACTGACTGACTGAATTAATGGTTGAATGATCGATTGTTTGAGCACTTTATGTATCAATAAATTGATGAATCAGTTGATCTATTGGCTGTTGATTAAATGATTATCTATTGACAGGTTGATTGACTAACTGACTGGTTGAATGGTTGGATGACTGACTGATGCATTGACTGACTGATCTAACAGTTGCGCCTAATGACAGAAAAGAGGGACTATTAAACAAGCAGTCCGAATAAGTACTCCTATTCAAATTACTCTTTTGCATGAAAGTATGGTAACGTTTTGATAGTCTAGGAAGCTTGAAGCTTTCCAGCATTATTAGATTTGATATCTCATAGTTAATTCATTATGTATTTTGATGAAGAATTATCACTTCTACCGTGCAAAAGAGTATACATATTTTTCCTCGCTCGCTGCGCTCGCTCTTATGATATTAAGATTTAGGATGGTCATTGATAGCGAATGAATTAGGCAAGAGAGGTGACCAAATATAGAATTTAGATATCTTATAGGTCCATCGAGTAGGCTTATTATGATGAAGAGTTATCACTTCTAGCGCGATGATAATCTTCCTCGCTCGCTGCGCTCGCTCGTACAATATTATATACAAGATGTTTGGGAAAGCAATACACAGAGGAATTCGGAAAGCAAGTTGACCAAATATAAATGTATAATTTAAAAATCTTATATAGGCCGTCGTGAATTTCGATGAAGAATTATTACTTATAGCATGAAAAGGAACTTTTTTTTTCTCGCTCGCTGTTCTCGCTGGTATGATGTTTAGGTACAGATGGTTTGGGAAAGCAAACTAATTCGGCAGGAGAGGTGACCAAATGTACGTGAATAATTTAGATGTCTTATAGGCCACTCTTGTATTTTGATAAAGAATCATCACTTCTACCATGATATGGAGAATAAAGGCCTATATTTTCCTCGCTCGCTGCGCTCGCTCGTATAGTATTTAGATACAGGATATTTGGGGAAAGTGAATTAATTCTGCAAGCAAAGTGACCAAAATATATAGTTTACATATCGTATATGCCAATCAGGTATTTTACTGAAGAATTATCATTTCTGAAATGACAAGGAGTATATATATTTTTCCTGGCACGCAGCGCTCGCTCATATAAAAGTCATCAAATCTGGTTGAAATGCGTAGGAAAGACGAAGAAAAATATGATAGAGGCACACAATTGAACATGCCTAGTGGGCTTTATACGGTTGAGTTTATAGACGTTGGTCGTCGGTAATCGGTGGCATTGTTTGTCGCCAGTCAGTGGCCCCTACACCCCTACCCCACTGAAAAAGGTCTAGCGACGCCCCTGTATGCATGGGTGAGAACTAATGTGCAAAATTGCGTCAAGATCTTTAAAGCACACAATTCACAACTCACAGACACATCAAATTTACATGGCAGCCATTCAGTCAAGAATAAAAGTACCAAATTAATATCTCTTCAGATCATCCAATCAATCAATCAATCAAAAAATCAATAAACAATCAGACCATTAATACGTCAACTGATAGATCAATCAGTCAATGCATTCAGACCAACTGAAACCAACTGAAGTCCCATTAGACCAATTGGGAACAATTTACCCCACTGGCTGGTAGCAATAGGACGTCAACCGGAATCTTATTTGGACCAATGAAACCTATTACCCACTGAGACCAGTTGAAGCCAAGAGAACACAAATTGAAATTTCAAATGGCATTCGTTTGGTTTCAATTGGTTTTTCGTCAGCAGGATGTAAGGTCCCCTTGAGCCATTAGCCTCATAGCAGTCAATATACATGTTTATATACCTTATTCTAAGATTCTAGGCCTCTGATTGGTCAAAGAGGCAGTCATGGAAACCGCTAGCTGACTGCCGGACGTATAGTGGGAAAAAAACCTATTGATTGGGTATGATAGTTCAACTTCCATGTACAATACATAAGTATGGTAGCTCTACTACTCATCGACCACGTTTTTTGAAACCGACCACCTTCGCGCAATGCTTTCCTGCGCATGAATTCAAAAAGTACGCGTGGAACTTGGCGCAATACCCCACAGTAATCAAACAGGCTATCGTAACCAAATTCCAACAGAAATTAGGATGAAATAACAGAATTTAATAATTAAAAAAAAAAAACTTTGATAATGAAAATGATAAATACGTGCTTAATCAATACAGAGGACGAGCGGTTGGTTTAAATACTGAGCTCACACAGGCGCCAAGTGAAAAACATCACATGGGTTTGTCTCCGAGATTTCCGTGCGTATCATACGAGTCAACAATCTGAACATAAGATGTTAATCTGCTGCATTTTCTGCACAAGTGAGACGAACTTAAGGGAAAACCAACACATATTTTCTGAGATACGACGTAACCAATTAAAGGCGGTCGATGAATAGTAGGTCCAACCAAAGACGTTTTAAACATATAGCTAGACAGAAAGCAGCACGCGCGGAAAGCATAACGCCAATGGGGTTAAGCTCCGCCCAGCTTTCATCCATTAGAAGCCGAAAATAAACCCCAATTAATATTCATGAACCGAAATAAGCACCCTTGATTGGATTATAGCATCATGAATATGTATTTATTCGATAATATCGTTCCAGAAAAATGATTATTCATTTGACCTTATCACGTCACAGTTATGCGAATTCATGCATGATGTGCTTACTCGCACAAAGTGAGAGGTTTCTACTTTACAGAGAAATCGTGAGTACTACTGCATTTATGATTAAATATCAGAAATTTGCCACATGTTTTGAAATAGTTGGCTATTCTTCTTGATCTACAATAATTTCTCTACAATTTGAAATAATTTTAAACAGCTATTTCCGAAAGATCTAGAAACAATGTAATCTCGAACTTACAGTTTGGTTTTATCGTCATGGGGTAGATTGACCGCGGGTGTCGTTCGTGCACCATGTACTCGAGGCAGCTTCCCCGGCAGTAGGCCTGGTTATCATGTTGACCGTGTTTGAATGGTTTTGATATCTAAAATTGTTCAAATCAGAAGTTTGGCGTTATGAAAAATCAAATTTAGACCTAGATTTGACTGTAGAATTTTTGCGAGTGAACATAGTACTCCAGCAGAATTCATTAAATAATCACTAGAACTAGACCTCTAGTTTGTGTAGATTAGATTGTCTAGATCTACCATACTTGGACTCGCCGATACTGCAGTGCAGGCTGGATGGAGAGCACACACAATCAACACTCTGTTTACGTCGGCGACCCCGGTTGATTTTGCCACTGTTTTTAACTCTTGTGAACCCTTACCATTTAAAGTTAAACAATTATTGAGTGACCTTCAGTGTAGCTATAGACAGTTTACAAGATCTAGCAGTTGTACAAGATCTAACAGTTGTACAAGATCTAACAGTTGTACAAGATCTAACAGTAATCAGTTATAACTTTTCAGAAATTCCGTTTAAAAAAATCTTGAGTAGATCTGGACACACTTGCTGGAAGTTGAATGAAGTTGATCAACCTCTCATTCTCACCCCACCTCTTCTGAAGATAGAAAATACCACTATTGCTTAATATTACCATCCACCTGGTTGTAATAATGCTTTCTTTTTATTTTTTAATTGTTTTTTCCCACAGAAGGATATATTGGAACTGGAAGGCTGGACGAATTCTAGTGATGAAGATCACTACATCATAGACCCCAGGTGAAGCAGAGATTCCTCTGAAGTGACAGGTAACAACAAAATTTCCTGAACACTTTTCTTTTTCATTATTGTATGGGTTCTGAATTGAAACTGAAACATTTCAGTTACTTTTAGTTATGAATGCAAATTTTCATTTAGATTTAAGCACCCATGTGCCTTGTGCTATCGTGAAAATAATGGAAATTTGTATTAGTGCTTCCATATTTTAAAGCATTCATGTCTTAGAAGGTTATCTCATTTAAACATATGCAGTAGGTTATTTAGCTTATGTAGAGACCCCATTCAATCGTATATTTAAATTTCCTTTTAATGTAGTATAATGCCATAGCGGATGATTGATGCAGACTGGAATCGACATATCCTGAGGGGAACAAAGAGATGTATGACTTGAACATTTGAGAGTAAGTTTGCTGCTGCAAGTATTAAGTAACCAATCCCCTTTTAACTATCATTGTCCACATTTGATGTAAGCAGTCATAGATGCGATTTACTGTCATTTCCGATTTTCTAGTTATACCAAAGTACTTAATTGTTTCATAGAGTAGTCTATAAAATAAATGTATTTACATTTACTAGATCGTAGTAACATTACATCATGCAGTGTATAATCTGACCCGTCTAATGTTTTTTTTTTTTGTGACTCGAAGTCCCTTGCATTACCAAGTATTACCTAATTACTGTATGAGCGTAATTTTTCTTAAGTATTTTATATCTTGTCTGAATCATTTATGCTACAGTTGGACTACCAGAAATATGACATTCTAAGATGTCAGTAGGACAAAATATGTGTAGCTGGATTTGATCACTTGCACATTCCTATCTCGTGCAATTTAGTCCTTCTTACAGGTTTTTGAATGTTGTGTGACTAATCCTTATTAAATGCATGTAATATATTATTTGTTTATGTTTCTCCATAGAGTTCTGGATTATGACTTTGGCTCATCCTTCCTGTCACCTAGATTTCAGCCTTGACGGTGACTGCAGACATTTACTTCCTGAAAATACTTTCTTCAAATGATAGCAAAGATTTTTTTAAGGGATGATTTTAACATAACATTTATCACTAAATGTCCCATTGAATATCAAATTAAATGAAAGCTACTTAGTAAATATTTGGGGATTTATTTATTTCCAGTGATTAAAGTCAACTAATCTTGCATGAGTTATAGTTGTAGTATCGTAAGTGTTCTTTTGTTCTGATGTTTTAAAGGATACCATACCTGGCGGTCGGTAATAAAACACAGAAAACAGGAAAACAGTGTTCGAACCACATTTGTTGTTTTCAGAATGTCCAATCATTATATTGGCGACGAGTGGAGTGAGAATGAATCTCCCACAATTTGAACGATTTTCTGTTCAAGTTCAAGTTCAAGTTTATTTTCCATTTCCATTATCAACATTACAAGCAAATACAAATCAAACATACATTATAAATATAGACAGAAACAAATGAAATGTGATAACAATGATTACAAATCAATTACAAGTTACAAAATATTTGTAAAATGGTTTTAACAGAATCTGATATGGAAATGAGGGGATCCACTAAAAAGCATTGCTTGTAGAGCGTGGACCCCCTAAGAAAGTATATCAAACATTTGAGAAATGGGGCTCATTCGCAGGAGTAAATACAATAAGTTAAAATAGAATATTGGAAATAATAACAAGATGGTGAGTGATAGCGAGAAATGATAAAAAGATGACAGAGATACAGGACGATACTAAAAACTAAAAAGAAAGCAGACATGAAAGAATAGAGGGAAGAGAGAAGGAATAAAGTACTGAAAGGGGAGCGAGAGGGAGAGAGAAAGGGCAAAGATAAGTAGGGAGGGGGAGGGAGAGAGATGGATGCACACACACACACACAGACAGACAGACAGACAGACACAGATAATATGGAGAGAGAGGGTCAGAAAAAGAGAGAGATAAAAGGGGGGGGGGGCAAGACCGAGAGTACAAACGTGGATCAACGAGAGTGTGACTCAATAGATGTAATTGCAGAATGATGTAATTGCAGAAGTAAACAATAAAATCAAAAAATCAAAAATAGCAATGCTTAGATAGTACTAAAAATATACAAACTAATTAATTACTTTGGTAAGACAGTAAAAGAATTATTTTTAGTTTTCTCTTAAAGGAGTGGATAGAGGGGGCCTGTTGAATATCTTTATGGAGTGAATTCCAAAATTTGGGGGCGGTGAAAATAAAAGTATTTTGCGCAAAACGAGTTCTTAAGATAGGCAGATGAAAGTTATCGGCTTGCCTGGTAGGATACCTATGAAAATTGTTATTTAGAGAAAACAAATGATTAAATGCTAAAGGAACCATACTATTTTTATACATAAACATAAACTGCCCAAGCTGAAATTGGTATAAGTCTTGAACCTTTAAAATTTTGTAATCAAGGAAAAGCGGATCAGTGTGAGAACGGGGGTGCGAGAATGAAATAATACGAAGGGCTTTTTTTTGTAATAATAATATTTTGTTAAGTAGACTTTGATGGGTATTGCCCCAAACAAGGATCCCATAGTTGATGTATGGTAGTATAAGAGAAGAATATAATGTAAGTAGAGAAGTAACAGGAATAAACGTTTTCAACCTATTTATGATGCCTATATTTCGGGATATTGTTTTGCAAATTTTATCAATATGGCATTTCCAGGAGAGTTTGTTATCTACATGAACTCCCAAAAATTTAATTGAGGTAACACTTTCCAATCGGAAATCTTCAATAAAAATGTCAAAAGGTAAGGAATCTATGGTATTACTGAATAAAATATATTTAGTTTTTTGGAGGTTAATTGATAATTTGTTAGCTCTGATCCAATTCAAAATATTAGTTAATTCGGAGTTTATTATGTTAACAAGTGTAAGCGGATCATTGTGAGAGAAGAATAGATTTGTGTCATCAGCAAAGATAATGAAAGATAAAATGTCAGATGCTCTGCAAAAATCATTTATATATAAAATGAACAAGAGGGGTCCCAGAATACTTCCTTGTGGCACACCACAATTAATTTTACACAAATTGGAGGAATGGTCATTAAGAAAAACAAATTGTTTTCTGTTAGAGAGGTAATTCCTGAACCACTCCAAGGCCTTCCCACGTATGCCATAATGCCATAATTTATGAAGTAGGATGTCATGATTAATAGTGTCGAAGGCCTTGGAGAAATCCAGGAAAATACCGACCATGTGTGAAGATTTATCGACAGCATGAGCAACTTTTTCAACAAAGGATAATAAGGCGTGAATTGTACTGTGCTTTTCTCTAAAACCAAACTGGAAATTTGAAAAAACGTTGTTATCATTCAAAAATTTAATCGTTCGAGTATATATTAGTTTCTCCAGGATTTTAGAAAGACATGGTAGTAGGGAGATAGGTCGATAATTGTTAATATTCAGTTTATCTCCTTTCTTATAAATGGGAATGACTTTTGCAATTTTCATGGAGTCAGGAACTTGTCCATGAAGTAAAGACAAATTGAAGATGTAAGCAAGAGGATCAACAATATATGGAATTATAGTTTTAAGTATAACGTTATTGATATCATCATAACCGGAGCTTCTTTTATTATCAAGATTAGAGACAATATCCATAATTTCATAAGGGGATGTCGGGGTCAAAAATATTGAATTTGGATTGGGTGTACCAAGAAATTCGGTAAATTGTTTGTATGAGGGCGCTATATCCATAGCAAGGCGGTTTCCGATCGATGAAAAATGGTCATTAAATATATTAGCGATGTTGAGGGGCTGTTGAATAATCTCGTTGTTTGATTTAACTTCTGAAATAACATCTTTATTTTCTGAGACATTCATAGCTTGCTTGAGAATTTTCCAAGTGTTTTGCATATCATGTTTATGTAGTTGTAATTTATTTTCGAAGTATCTTTTCTTTTCAACACGAATGATTTTAGTCAAAGTGTTTTTATAAGATGTGTATTTCAATTTGGCATTTTCTGTTCCTTTTGCTTTATATTTATAATAAAGATTATTTTTGCGATTAATTGAGCGAAGTATGGATTTGGAGATCCAAGGTAGTCTAGGGGACTTTTTATAATTCATCTTGTCATTTCTCCTTTTAGGAAGGTGAATGTCAAATTGACCTAAAAGCAAATCGCAAAATTTATCGTAACAAGAGTTAACCTCTTCTATGTCATAAATACAAGACCAATCCATATTTTCAAGACTTGTACTTAATCTGTTTAAATTGCCTAAATTGATGTTCTTGATGAGCCGGCAACAGTTGGACAACGATGGGCAAAATACGTCAAGAGACTGGATAATTTGTTCACGGCATTTGCTATTACCGATGCCAAGCAGCAACGAGCGCTTCTCCTCCACTATGCTGGACCAGAGGTTTCGGACATTTTTGATACGTTACCTGATACGGGTGAGTCCTATGAATCAGTCAAAAAATCACTCGGAAAGCATTTTTGTCCATCAGTGAAGATTGAGTATGAGCGTTTTGTGTTCAGGCAGTGTAGACAAAATGAAGATGAGACCGTTGATCACTATTGTCAGCGATTGCAAAAACTTGCTGTTTCGTGTGATATTGCTGACAAGGATGGCGAAATTAAGTCGCAAATTATTCTTGGATGCCATTCACAAAAGCTACGCCGACATGCATTGCGAGAAACAATCTCGCTGGACAAACTCCTTAGTACAGCACGGGCTTATGAACAAGCAGATCGTCATGCTGCAGTGATCGAGAGTGCTGAAGCTACCGCTACGACCGTCCAAGCGGTCGGGCTCGTAATCGTACACGTCCAGTGCAACGTCAGCGACAGTCGCAACATATACAGCAAAGACTGAGCACTCTACATGCCGCAACTGTGGAGGTGTGTTTCCACACCGACACAAACCTTGTCCAGCCAAGGGCCAGACATATGCCTGTGGGAAGCAAAATCATTTTGCCAAGTATTGTAAGTCTAAAAACAAAGCTAAAGCTGCTAGTGCTAAACACGTCCAAGCCAGTACCACTACCACCTGTGACATTGACCCTCAAACCAAGAGTTCAGGCCCAGAACTTTCAAGTACAGGTCAATATGAGCACTACCAGTTTCATGTCGAGGCACAATCAGTGCCTTATGTGCCTAAACCAACTGTAACTTTACATGTAAATGGCACCCCCATCAATGCTGTCATCGATACAAGGGCGTCAGTCATGATGATGTCTCAACGGACATTCGCACAGATCACGCTACAGCCACGTTTGGTTGTACATTCTGTTCCTGTGTACGGTTATGGCAGTAAAACCCCTCTTGATGTTCAAGGTACCTTCACAGCAACAGTAAGCTACAAGTCGTCGTCTGCTAAAACTACAGTTTACAATACCTCTCATGATGGTGATACGCTTCTGAACTTAGCAACAGCCACTGCCCTCAATCTCGTAGAACTCACATATGCCACATCATCAGCTTCGGCTGAGTCAGTCTATCCGGATCGTTTTAACGGCATAGGCAAACTCAACAACTATCGCTATCACATACAGGCAGACACATCTGTAACTCCTGTAGCTGTTCCACATCGTCGGATACCATTTCACATGCGCGACAAAGTGGTAAAGGAGCTTGACCGATTGTTGGAATGTGATATCATTGAAAAGGTGGAGAACACACCTACGCCATAGGTCTCGCCTATCACAGTTGTGCCCAAGTGGAATAGCGAGGCCATTCGCATCTACGTTGATATGCGAAATGTCAACACCGCCATCATGCGGGAACGTCACATCATTCCAACAGTTGATGATCTTATCGCTTCTCTAAATGGGACAGCAACATTCAGCACGTTGGACTTAAATTCTTGTTATCACCAGATAGAGCTGGATGAAGAGTCGCGTCAGTACACAGTCTTTTCTACACACGTTGGGCTCTTCCGTTACAAGCTTTTCCAGCATGCAATACAGATAACCTTTCAGGACTTTCCAGGTGTGCTGAACATCAGTGATGATCTTCTTGTCTTCGGTCGCGACCAAGCAGAACATGATACACGACTTCATGCTGTTATGCAGCGTCTACGCGCAGTGAACTTGACGCTAAACCCTTCTAAGTGTGTCTTTAGCACAGATCGCGTAATGTACTTCGAGCATGTCTTCACAGCCAACGGCATCAGTCCTGATCCGCGTAAGGTAGACGCAATCAACGCTGTTGCAGAGCCACAAAACGTCTCAGAGATGCTCAGTTTCTTAGGCATGGTGACATACTGTGCTCGTTTCATTCCTGACCTCGCATCCATCTCTGTTCCTCTCAGACAACTCACAAAAGCTGACGTGCCATGGACATGGGGACCATCTCAAACATCAGCATTCAGTCGCATCAAGGAGCTTGTCTCCCAACACTGTGCTATGGGATATTTCAACCCAGCAAACCCCTCAGAGGTTATCGTCGATGCAGGCCCTCTTGGTCTTGGGGCAATTTTGGTCCAGCATGACTCGTGCACGCAGTCAGTCATCCCTATCGCGTTAGCTAGTCGGTCATTGACACCTGTAGAACAGCGATACTCACAAACCGAAAGGGAGGCGTTGGCCATCACATGGGCTGTCAGGCATTTTCATATCTATTTGTATGGTGGATCATTTGTTGTAACCACAGATCACAAGCCACTGTTATCAATGTTCAATAACGCCAATTCAAAGCTGCCGATCCGCATAGAACGCTGGTTACTGCGGCTACAGGCGTACGACTTCCAGGTCCAATACCACCCTGGAAAATTGAACCCAGCTGACTACCAGCGTATCGCGGAGAGCGCAGGATCATCAGCAGAAGAAGAAATCGCAGAACAGCGGGTCTCCTTCATTGCAGCACATGCGATTCTAAAGACAGTCACGCATGAGGATATAATATCTGCAACAAGCACTGATGATGTCCTTCAAAACTGTATGCGTACTATCCAGGAGGATAGCTGGAGTGATCTTATAGCAGCTGCAGATGCATCATTGCAGAGCGAATATAGAAGCCTACATGAAGTACGCGATCAACTCACTGTATCGGATGGCAATAGCATGCTTTTACGCGATCATCGTATCGTCATTCCGCGTTCGCTTCGGCAGCGTATCATCGACATAGCACACGAGGGCCATCAAGGCATAACTAAGACAAAGGCTCTCTTGCGTGAGAAGGTGTGGTTCCCTTCCATTGATCGTATGACTGAACACACAGTACGTGATTGTCTGTCCTGTCAGATGAATACCGTGTAGCACGCCAAGGAACCATTAAGAATGACGGAGCTTCCGCAACAGCCTTGGACAGAGGTTAGCGTAGACTTTGCCGACCTTCCTAGCGGTGATCACATGTTGGTAGTCATTGAGGATTACTTGATGATTCGACGTTTCGTCGGAGTAGAGATTGTTTCCTCTACTGCAGCAAGTCAGGTCATTCCGAAACTTGACCGAATCTTCTCAAGCTTGGGAGTTCCTACTGTGGTCCGTACCGATAACGGCCCACCATTCAATGGTGCGGAATTCAATCAGTTTGCCAACTACCTGAGATTCAGGCACAGGAAAGTTACACCGCGTTGGCCTCAAGCTAACGGTGAGGTTGAAAGGTTCATGAAGACACTCAAGAAAGCCTATCGCTGTGCCATCGCAGAACGCAAGTGTTGGAGGCAAGAAATATACAAGTTCTTGCGCAACTATCGTGCGACACCACACTCTACTACAGGGGTTCCCCCAGCGACCCTTCTTTTTGTACGACCACTACGCACGCGTCTTCCAGAAGTGCCATCTCACCAACATCGCAATGACCTTGATGCTTCTGTTGGCGATCGCGATAGAAACAAGAAACAGAGTACGAAAAGCTATGCAGATAGTCGCGGAAAAACTCAAACATCACCAATAGCTGTTGGCGATACTGTGCTTGTTCGTAGGGATGGAATGGTATCAAAGCACCAGTCGCCATATCTTCCGCAGCCATAAAAATTTGGATCTCGCATTTCCGTTCGTTGTGCCAATCATTACATCACACGCAACTGTTCACGATTCAAGTTGTATAGCGGTCCAGTCCCTTCCAATCGCTATGATGATGATGACATGGAGACTCATTTTACTCCAAATGCGCACAATGTCCCAATGCCAGCAGGACATTCGCAGCCTGCTGTACCACGGCGCAGTCCGCGTCGTGAGCGCCGTCCTCCGGTACGTTTCCGTGATTTTGTACCATGACTAATTAGACATTCCAATCAAAAGTAACATAACGCTTACCAGATGATGCAAAAAAGAAAAAAAAAAAGAAAATTGATAAGAAGACAACGGTGCATTTTAATGCATATTCCATTTGTTTCGTTTGATAATTTTTGAAAGTGTCTAAGAATGGCAGACACATAACGAGTTTGTTAATTGCCTTCAAACATTTTTGTATAAATGTTATAATTGGCAGTATATTGTCTGAAGAGTTATGCATCTCCCTGAGTTGATGTTAAGATGAGTATAAAAACAGCCATAAAAGTTTCCTTGTTTTATTATTCAAAGTTATTGTACCCTCTGGATGTTAGTTCACTCATGTGATGACGATAAACCACTCTTCATATTGTATAACACATTTGTAAAGGAGTACTCATATTCTATTGTTTTACCTGTAAACTGATAATGTGCTAACCAGTTTAATATTTACAGTGCCCGTATTTTAAGGGTTACTTTTCAAAATGACACAGAACTGTATATGTGTTTTGCAAGTAGACAGGGTGACAAATATCTGTTTAGTATAATTTTGATCACTTTTTTTTCTTTTCTTTTTAGCTTTGTGTACAAAAAAAGGAGGAAAAAGGAGGACTATGAGTGAATACTTAAAAAAAAAAAAAACAGTTGTTTTATCTTGTGATGAAGAAAATGAAAGTGAATACGTAAAAAACCCATTTATCTTACGATGAAGAAAATGAAAATGAAACTGACAAATTTTGGTGATATGTTTTATTTTGAGGTTTTGAAAGAAACTTGACTGATAGTGTTTGCATACAGGCATGTGCATAAAGTTGAATTTGCATTATGTATTGTTATTGAGATGTAAAGGTAGAAAACATAGCTCAGTAAACCAAAAGAAGTTTAAAAAAAACAAGTTGAATGTTTTGATCAGTAATCTTGGTTCATTTCGAAAGTGATTTGATGTTTATAAAAAAGAAAAAAATAGTGTTTTGAACATGGTAAGAACGGTATGGCAGTTAAGGAGTCCTATATAACATTCAGTAGCGCCTCAGTTACACTGTACATTTGTATTTACAATGTTTAAAGGCTTAACATTCAATCCAAGGTGAGGAGGAATGTAGTATCGGAAGTGTTCGTTTGTTCTGATGTTTTAAAGGATACCATACCAGGCGGTCGGTAATAAAACACAGAAAACAGGAAAACAGTGTTCGAACCACATTTGTTGTTTTCAGAATATCCAATCATTATAATAACATGATCACATTAAGCTGATCATTAATATTTTGGGAGAAGCTTGGCTGGACGCAGTCAGATATATCACTAGACCATCAATATTCAAATAACGGACAAAGTCACAAAAGGTAAACAGTGAGGTCAACAAGAGGTTACCATAACAATTGTGCTGAAAGCGCGCTTTCGCTCAAGACGTCATTGCTTCACACGTTTTTCTGCCCGAAGGCAACAAATTTTATTGTTCTTGTCGAAAAAATTACGAAAGGTCGAATTTTTACATTAGCAAGCTTCACAGAAATGGGAAAGAGAAAGGCGCAGGGGACCAGGCATCATTCTCTGACATATACTAGACCAACACCTACCTGTAAAAGAAGTTCGGCTCCACAGCACAGACAAGCCCTGGATGACCCCAGCTATCAAGTCAACAATTATCAGAAGGCAGGAAGCTTTCGCTAGAAGTGACCTTTTCACCTGGCGTCGCCTAAGGAATGAGGTCATTCGTTCTATCCGTAATGCTAAGCGTCAGTATTACAACACGCGTGTTCGTAACCTCAAGAAAGAAAACCCAGCAGGGTGGTATCGCCAAATCAAAGTTCTTACCCACCGAGATGATGCACCAACACCCATTGCGATTCCTGGTATTGACGCCAATGACTCTTCACTCCACCAAGAAGCAGCTGCTACTATCAACAAACATCTCATTTCCATAGCAGCTGATCTCCCTCCTCTTGACAGAGGTTCCCTTCCTGCGTACTTACCATCTCCAAGTCAGTGCCCCCTCGTCCAACCATGGGAAGTACTTCGAAAGCTTAAACACTTAAATTCTTCCAAAGCAGGGATCAAGGATGACATACCTGTTAGAGTTGTAAAGGAATTTGCTCTTGAATTGTCTGTGCCCCTTACTGATATCTTGAACACTTCGTTCCAACTTGGGGTTGTACCACATCAATGGAAGCTTTCCCAGATCACCCCGATACCTAAGGCACTGCCCGCGTCTATTGACAAAATTCGACCAATCGCTCTCACAAGTAACTTTGCCAAAATAGCTGAATGTTTTGTGGCAAAATGGCTTTTGCAAGACATTGAAAAACACATTGATTCACGTCAGTTTGGTAATAGGACTGGACTTTCCACTACTCACTATTTGGTACAACTTCTTCATTGTCTTTTTGAAAATGCGGAAAAAAGTAAATCAATTTCTACTATTGTGTGTACTGATTTTAGTAAAGCCTTTGACAGGCTTGACCATACAATCCTTATCCGTAAAATGATTGATCTTGATGTACGACCATGCTTAATTCAGTGGGTTGTTGATTTCCTACAGTGTCGTCAACAGTGTGTTAAGTATCAGGGTAAAATATCTCAATGTTTGGAAAATAATGCAGGAGTACCGCAAGGTACAAAACTAGGTCCGTTACTATTTCTGATTATGATCAATGACGCATGTAATTCTTCAACTATTCCTTACTTCAAATATGTTGATGACCTAACTTTGGCAGAATGTAGAGTAATATCATCACCCCCCAAAATACAAGAATGTCTCAATGAATTGCAAAATTGGTCGACAAATAACCATATGAAATTGAATCCCTCCAAGTGCTTTGGTATGAATGTAACTTTCATGAAAACACCCCCTGTTCGTAATGACCTACACATTGGTGAATCTGTTCTAACATTCGTCACTTCCGCCAAGATACTGGGTGTAACAATACAGTCAAATTTGAAATGGGATGAACATGTAGGTGAAATTCTAAAGAAGTGTAATAGGAAACTTTATATGTTCAGATCACTCAAGCAATATGGAATGCCTGTTGAAGATCTAAAAACTGTCTTTGTTGGATATATCCGTCCCTTATTAGAATATTGCACACCGGTTTTCAATGGGGCTTTGACCAAACAACAGATCGCTGACCTAGAAAGAGTACAGAAAAGAGTCTGCAGAATTATACTAGGACGTAATTACTCGTCGTATGGAGATGCTTGCCAAACAATCAACCTTGAAACTCTGGATTCTAGACGGAAAATTCTTGCTAAAAAATTCGCTAAATCTCTTACAATTAATCCACACTGCAGAACTTGGCTCCCTCCTCCCAAAAGGCTAGACATTTCGCTAAGAAAAATCCCTAATTACAATCAATTCAAATGCAAAACCAGCCGATTCCGAAATAGTCCCATCCCCTACTTCATAGATTTACTAAACGAGAACTAGATAAATTTGTTGCCCCCCCCCCCTCGACGATATGATTGATATAGTTTTCTTTATTTGCTAGGATAGTCATCCTCATTCTATGCCTTGGCCCACTCAGTCTACTCTGTACATAATTTCTTGTCATACATGCATACCTTTTGTTTAATCTTCATCTTTCTGGCCCAATCCTCTCTCTGTACTTTCTATTTATATCTCCGTTTAATTACCCTTTCCCCTTTCTCACTTTTTCTGTCTGTCTCCCTATGCTGTCTCTATCCTTCCCCATCTTCTCTTTTCTAATACTGTTTATTCATGCATGTACAATGTGCCTCATTATAGTGTTTATAATTTGCATACTTAATATTTATTATGTTCAATACAATTATGATTTAATTTACAATTGATTTCCTTGCAACAATTTATTTCCTTGCATTACAATAAGAAGTTCTAGTAATTTTATGTCATTGCATGTTTGTATTTAAGTATTTTTCTATTGTAAATTGTACACATGTTTTTATTCAGCCTTTGGCTGCGAGGCATGTTTTAAATAAACCATTATTGAATTGAATTGAATTGAAAAAAAAGGGCGAATCAAATGGCCTTTCCGACAAAAAAGGAACAGGAAATTCAACCAGACCCTACTGCAAGAGTGGGCTTGCGATGTGCAGCCACAGCAAGAGGAAGCAGGCGGGATGACCTGGCCCAGCGTAGCGGCACAGTACAGGGTACGACAGGCCAGCAACTGGCTCGCCCACGAATGACAGGTAATTCTACCCCGATTCGGCAGGGGGAAGCAGGTGACATGTTAAAAAAAAAAAAAAGCAAATTGCACATGTTATTCACACTAACGTCAATACTTTCGGGGGAACTTGCCTCGGAACGTATCGTTTTCTTACAGGCTTAACAGAAGCCAGAATGAGTGTTCATGCATAGTGGGCCCACTAATGAAAGAGCAACGCAACAAGTACAGCGTAGTCGCTTCGCGACAACGCTGTACAAGCGGGCATAGGAAATCAAGGTGAACCCGTGGCAAAAATTGCGACAACATTGCGTTTGTGATGAAGCTGGATTTTCTCAGCTACGAAAGTGACATTACTGTAAAATTGAATGTTTGAGGGATGTTTTGTTATTCACATAATTATTTGATTACTTAGAAATTACGGAAAAAGCGATGATTTATTGCCTCATTTGCACTCTGAAATTTCGTTCTTTCCGCCGAGGGCCAGCGGGAAGAATGACCGCTCATACATGTACTGTAGGCCTATGCGAATGCGGGTTATTCTCTGGCATAGCGAATGGGTTCGCCAAATTTTTATGCCTGTCCCTGCCCGACGCCGTGCTACACTGCGTTTGGTCTGGCTATGCAACGTCCAAATTTGGGCGATATGCTGCCCTCTAGGGTGACAGATTGAAATCGTTAGAACAAGAGACTTGCTTAAATTATTTGCGTGTTACACACAGGATACTCATATATCCTAGTTCCATCCAGTCCCCCATCTGGATGGAAAAGTAGTTAGCAATATAAAAAATTATGCGTTTTGAGAAATATTTGCTGATTGCTGGTGGGCGCAACTAGTGCTGCCCTGTCCCTAAAAATCCATTAGTAGAACACGGCTATCCTATGGTCGTCAATTGGCATGCTACAGCATGTCTTTTGGGCGAGGCCAGTATAACCGGGCACTATGATGTGAGTGATCCAGATCAAAAAGTCAGAAATTCTATTGAACTTAAAACGTTCAATCATAACAGATACCAGACGGAAAAAGACTCTGGTATATATTGGCAGAAAGAAATAAGCCTGGCTCCACATTAGGGATCTCTTTCCCATCCTTGGTTCCTATATACCTGCTAACTGTTAAGCAGGAGTATTCCTACTATAGAGAAAGAAAATTTCACCATGCTAAACCATGTTTCTCAGTTCTACACAGGTCTATCCTTAGTATTATAGGAAATTTAGGAGTGTCCTTGTCTTTGAAAAATTTCCTGGTAACGACATTTATTCCTTTTCCTCGGTTGTCGGGGTGGTAGGTAAGTACTTGCCCAGTTGGGTTCCCGCTCCAAGAAATTTTAGGGGGGAGAACTGGAAGCATTCCCACTATTTGCACCAGCATGGAGGAGAATTATATACATGCACATATTATACAGGTAGCAGGCCACAAGGGCAAGGTGTTCAGACACCAACCCGCCCATTCACATTCTCTTAGCACATAGTGGGGGACTGGCTGCATGCCCTTATCCAGAAAGATAAGAGATTAAGCTTGGAAAGGGGGAATATTGATCTCAACACAGTCATTAATGGAGAGTAGTTTTTCATGCCATGCGGCAGGCCTCTTGCCAAGCTGCTAAAATGTGTCCTGCACCTTGAGGTGCTAACAGGAAGGATGGGGCACCCCCTGAGACTACCGGCATGATATCAGGACCCTGAACCACTGACAGATATGGGCACCTTGTTGACAAAGTATAGGTCGGGTAGCCTTAGTAAGGACTAATAATTACAGCAAGAAGACTACCAAAATCAGGGGAAGGGGTACCCCCGAGAGAGGAGATTAGATAATAGCAAAGGGAACGACAAGAGAAATATTACAATGTAGGTCCCTGGTACAAATATTTTTGGCAGAAACGGAGAACTTTTGCAGGAAGGGAGAAAAATATATAAAATCTGCCTTCTACCGGCTGCCCACACCTCCAGATGTTTTTGAGTTAGGTGTCAAATCTATAACATCCTACGTTTATGACCTCCCGCGTGTGGGTTCCAATAGAAATTAGGGCTGTCCTCCCACAAAATCGTCCGAGCCTGGTGGGGAGCTGTGCAGTGAGTGTAGAGTGCGCGAGCTCACCACACAGTCCACATATTTGGGCAGGGGGCTCCTGTGTCATGGTGTGCTGCAGTGAAGGCAACTCCTGCTGGAGAGATAAATACTATGGCAATAGTGAGAATTCTGCTTCCTGATTGGCCTTGATAAGAAAGTTGCCATTTTGATGACGATTGCTTTTGCGACGTTTTGTGGAGTTGGGCCCAGGGCTCATGAGATCAAGGTGGCCAGCACCAAACCGCGTCTGCTGCACAGCTTTCTGCAGATGGCAAATTTACCTCCTCTGTTTACTCACATGTTGCAGCCCGATTATATCATGGGTGAGTGGACCCCGCGGGATATTTGATTATTAGGGACTTACAGAAAGGTAGTGGACCAACAAAGGAAAAAAATAAATAAGTAAATAATAAAATGAGAAAATAAAATAGGAGGAATAAATTCTTGAATTGACAATAATAATAGTACTACTACTACTACTGATAATAATAATACTAATTATAATAATAACAATGATAAAAATATTAATGATTAATAATGATATTAATGATAATATCGATGGGAGATAGCTGGAGACCCAAATTATGCGACATATTGAGAAGAGGCCATCCCACACTATAACTAGAGTGCCTTTCCAATTGCGATAAATTGATGTTCAGGGCTGCTTGCATATCGTTTTTCTTATTCCTTTTCTTTTTTCTTTTTTCTTTTTTTTTAGGTTCTCAGAGCTAGAGCATTCATAACTCTAAGTAAATAGAGATGTAAACACGAAGTAAATATGACTCGGGAAACGTACTGACAAATATGTCAGCATGTCAGGGCCAAAGGCGTATACTGTGGTGCAGAGTCAATATTCTGAGATAAATTAATATGAAAAGTCAACATGCCAAGAAAACAAAATGATTGAAAAAAAAAGTTATGCCCAGCTAAGGCTTTCACAACCTACCGATAGAGGATAGTCTTGGTCTGTGATATAGACAGCTTTTTCCTAACCAGGTGTTAATTCGGCGAAAGGTCTCGGAAAACATTGCCTTATCAGTGCAGGCACAACCCCAGCCAACATGGTATACATTCATTCTGTGTAAGGGCGGTGTGACATTAGCGGCCATAGGAGTGCCAAGAGAGGATGGGCATGGATAAATGGCACGGCAGGTTTATAAAAATGAAGAAATAGCATAGACACGTAGGCAGATAAATAGGCACATGGACCATAAAACAGAAACGAAACAAAAAATAACAGTTTTGAAAAAAAAAAAGGAAAGAGGAGAGATTAAAAAGTAAAAACGAACTAGTTAATAAATGGCAGAATATGAACTACATCTGAGTGACGAGCAACAATTAGTAAGTAAAGGAACAATGCGAGTAAAGCACATCTAACCCCAGTGCCATAGGTGGGGCTAGGCCACATTATACACATGGGCAATTCTTGAATGGTCGCTGAATACCCGATAACTAACATATGACAAGAGGGCGTACTAACCGCAGGCACTGTCCGGGACTCGCCAGCCAGCCCTATACGGGCACGGAACATCTAATCCTCTGTTGGCATTAATTTATTGCATAAATAACACTGGGCAACTAGGTTTGAATGTGATATTTATTGGTTTGTACCAAGAGATGCTGCCAGAATTTTGCTTGTCATTTCAGGGCAGCCCCGATATTGATTGCAAGGGACAGCATGGACAGCAGCCAAGGAGAGAACTGCAGCAGCAAACCGTCTCCAGCTGGGCACACCATACAGCATCCAGGGACATGGCCAGGGAGGTGCAAGGCTGGAGGACAGGGAGAGGCACGTAGACAGAATGTTTGTGGCCTCCACGTTAGTGGTCCTACTCTATGTGGACTCTATCAAAGGCGCCGAGCCAAAGCTTGAGGGCGCACTAAGAGGGCCAGAATAGCCCTTAGCCCACTAAGACTAAGGAGTAACAAGCTCAATTCCCTGGTCAAGGACACTTCCCCTCGTATTCTCTTGTGGAATGAAATCAACTGGCTCTACTTCCCGAGAGATATCAGCAGGCGTGTGACTGTCCCTTACACCGAGACGACAAACAATGTAGGTGGATAATGAGTTATAGACTGGGCTGATTACAAATCACCTCATCAGGGATGGCATTACCTGTCGGACAACTTTCTTTTAAATGCATATGGATAGACAGTACATGATCAGGTTACATTCAGGGACACAAACATCAGTGCGCTAGCATCACGTAAGGATATCATGTCTCCTGCATCCACTACATTTTAAGCGATTGTCTTGTTTCCTAATCGCATTCTTTTCTTTACGCCCCCTTTTCAATGTTTATGTATTGTATATACTGGTTTGCCTTGTTATGGATGTGATTGAAATGAATGGAATTGAATGTAGCCCCCGGGCAGGACATTGCCGCCGTGGTCTGGTGGTGGAGAAACATCTCGGTCGCACTGTACACAATCGCCAAGTGGGCCATAAGGGAATTTTCCCCAGCATATCCCCCAGAGAAAGGGAGCCCTGCCATTGCATCTTGCTGGTTTTTCGCCCTTATCACCTCCTGTACCTCGGCGGCAAGTGTCCGCCCATTGCGGACAATTGTCCGCCAATTGCCCCAGTAGAAAACATGGGCAATTGATCATTCTTGTCAATAGCAAGGATCAGAGAGAAATGGCTACTACCACCCGCACTGAGAAGAAGAAAGGAAAAAGAAAAGACTGAAGGAAAGCTTTGGCACACATGAACTAGTGTAACTCAGTTCTCAGGAACCCTTGTAATAGCAACAACAACAACAACAAAAATGAAATATTGGGTGGAAGGTGTTTTGGGGAATTAGCATCACAAGAAAGATGCGAATTGCCACTCGAGGTACCATCCTGTTGGCAGGTAAACTGCTTGCTGGGTCGAGTTACCACCGCCCAGCAATCACTTGATAAATATTTATACCAGTCCTTATGCCACTCAAAAGGCATAAAAGTGTTTACTCTGTACTTGTTCGGTAATAAGTAATAGTAACCGCATATTTTTGCATACTTGAAATTAGTCCAGTTACTATGTTGTGAAAACGGTATTAAAACACTAACTTACATGACTGACCGTGTTCTCATGAGTTTGACACAAGACAAAGTGTCGAGTTTGAATACTGCCTTATAGTGTGGTACGGTATGTCGCTGAATCGGCTCCCGTAGGACTTTTTTGCCAAAATTGATTTTTTTTTTGCATTTTCGGGTTCATTGGGGTCCAAGCTATCAGAAATTGATGGGGTGCAAATTTTCCTGACCCCAACCCCCTCTCGGGGGGGGGGGGGGGTAGTCACCTATCATTGGACCCCCTAAAATTGGGTGTTTTATTCATTTAATGACTGGTTTCACAAAACTTGAGTTGTTTTCAAGAACTGTGTTAATCCCTCAACAGCCAGAAACGTATTTTGAAGATTATCAGTGGGAGATAAACCCTCCATCCAACCCACGCCATTTCCTACCCCCCCCCCACCCCCATCACTCCCATTCGCCTAATTTTGCCATTGTTTGGCCCGCTGTTCTCAAGTGAAATATATGTGATCACTGTACAATTATATATTTACTAGCACATTTACAAACACCAAGTCAGACAATCAAACAGACAAACACTTTTTTTTTTTTCAACATGTTTTTATTAAGGATTTCATTCAAATAAACTCAGATAAATATAAACACACAAACAATATACATGAACACACACCCACTCACCCCCCCCCCCCCCCCACACACACACACATCAAAAATTCAACGATGAACGTGCTCCTTTGTCCACTGGCGTTTTACCATTTATAATGCTGGACATATATAGAATACTTCTGTGGTATTAATACAGTTAAAATAGTATTTACACATGTACACACACCCACACCCACCCTCACACCCACCCACAAACACCCTCACTTACACTCGAAACATTCCTACATTATTATGTACATTATTATGGTGCTGTGTAGGGACAATCGTTATTGTGTTCAGAAGTTCTCCTGTTGTAAATATTTCTCGACAAATTTGACAGGATAAAAATATGACATCTTAATATTCTAACTGATGTGGGTCGTGAAATCGGTTAAAGAAGAAGAAAATGTTTATTAAACATAGTTTTAGTAAATAAAAGCCACTATGAGAAGGCCAAAATAACGGAGGACTTTAATAGTCTTGATTCTTCAGGATAAAATATGAGGCAAATCCACTTTTGTAATGATTCTCAAGTCCTTTAACATTATTTCAATCTCTTCATGAGATCAGAACTAATGTAGGTTCAATAAATGAACACATACATGCAGGCCTATAATTGCATATGTTGGTGTATAGTCAAACCGCAGGTAGCCAAAAGAGATCTTTATTTTTCCAATTTTTCCAATTCTTCTTGGCTGCCTCAGTTAATGAATATATATTGACTATGGAAGCAAATTTTCAAAATGAGTTAAGGGTCTCGTCAACATTTACTAATGTTCAGTATTTACATTATCAATTAAAGAGGATGAAATAGATATTAATGACAGGGTCAGGATCATGTAAAATGAAAGAACATATTGTATGATCCTTCACTAGTCAATTCCAGCCCTCTGCAGTCAGTTTTTCAGTGAGATGATTGTGAGATCTTGTGAGGTCTTCTTAGGACAGGGAGAAAACAGACTCTGACTTAATCTGTAGCAGATGAAAAAGTCAGAAAAGCTAGCAAAGAATGATATTCTGTCAACATGGGCAGCAACCAAGTCCTTATTGTTGTCTCAGTCCTCAAATGCTGGCACGCCTACAAACATTACCCCATTATTCACGACCTCACGAACTGATTATCGGAACCTCCATACTGTTCTTCGGTTAACCAAAGAAATATCTATGACTGTCGTACGTTGGCCCTCACAGAAAGACATTTATAACATTACATCTTGAGCTTTACTACCAAGCGTTGAAGATGCTCAGTCAGAGCCAGAGGAAACACCAGTTGGATCGAAGAACTGGAGCTCTCCATTTCGCTACCTTACAGCTCTTTGCAAACCATCAATGGTAGCAATCTTGACAGTTTTCCTATCAATCGTATATGGTGTATACACCTCAGAATCTTTTCAAACGAATATTTGGTAGTAAAGCGTGACCTTGAATTCCACATCACTGCAACTCTTGCAATCATGATGGTGTGTTTTGATGCCATACTAACGGATCTTTTAAAAGGTCCAGTTCTCATCCAGTGCAATAC
This sequence comes from Echinometra lucunter, assembly GCA_029962745.1. Classification (NCBI taxonomy): domain Eukaryota; kingdom Metazoa; phylum Echinodermata; class Echinoidea; order Camarodonta; family Echinometridae; genus Echinometra; species Echinometra lucunter. The sequence continues at coordinate 28,668 of JAPZVO010000190.1, read as the reverse complement.
ACTCAAAGAAAAACCTCAGGAATGCAACCCAGTGAAGGGGCAGATCTTTGAAGAAATCCAATTTTGGTACTCCCGGCAATGTCAAATCACTTGAAGACGTTGGCAAGTTTGCCCATTTCTTGACCCAGTATCTTAACCAGGTGGAAATCTTCTACACTGGTTCAGGCAACTGGGAGGGTTATTTGTCATCTCTATAAGACCTCACCAAGTATTTTTTTTCGCTCGTAATCTCACAGAACAGATATAGTGCTTTCAAGCTAGTGGCAGTGCTTGCGTATGATATCTTCTTCAATGAGCATGATTTTGAGGAGGCGCACACGTGTACATGAAGACGCTAATATCCTCATTCTTAATAAAAAATCCTTGCCTCTGCTGTTTGTGGGGGCTTGAGAGAAATTATTGTCTGGTCACTTGACACTGATGTCCTCCTCTCAATTCATCTAGCCTCTTGTGGAAACAATGCAGTGCCTGCAAGCTCCCCTACAATTTTCTACAGGCAAGGATACATAGAAAAGAGAAATAGATGTGGGTGCAAGTCATTGGACAGCAAAAAGTCAAGGCGTTCCTGGAATTGGTGATTTTTTTATGCTGACTGGAGAAAAGTTTGTTGGGATATCTTCATTAAGAAGACATGAACCATATAGCACACATATCCACCTGATAAGGTGCTCAAGGTACTCCTGGCTAAGCTAAGACACTGATTTCAGTGCTCGCAGCTTTTAAGGAATTCCTTCCTGCCGATACCCATTTACACCTGGGTCGAGTGTGGCAAATGGAGATTACTGTCTTGCCAGAGGACATTAGTGCTGCGGCAGGGATTCCAACCCTGCACGTTGTGGTTCAAAGCCCGGAGACTATTTATTCACTGGACCACAACACCTCTGATGATGATGATGATGATGATGATGATCCTGCTATTATATCATGTATATGTTTCAAAGTACACGGTGAGGGTTCCTTTCCAACTGAACTGAGCAATGGAGAGCTTCAAACACAGGTGAAGGCACTGGAGTATTTCATATGTCGTATTTACTGCTCATCAGTTAGGCCTATAACAGCCCTGCCATCCCTCCAACTCGTGCCGCATAGTACCACCTCACATCCTCCGTGCCAATTACACCATACAAGAGTTACTGCCCCGTGCTTCCTCCTATCGAAGAGAATGGAGGATGTCTTCCGGTCAATGTCTTGCAGTCCCTGCACCTCAGGCAGTACCTGAACTCACCAAATGTGGCTGCAAAGCAGGATGTAAGGGATGACGTAGATGCTGCAAGAATGATTTCCCTTGCACTCCAGTCTGCAAGGGCTATGATGGATACTGCAAACCAGACATTGTCAATTTGGGAGGATGTTCCGGGTAGTGTAAACGAATCACTTTGGCCCATTCGCGGTCACGTGTGTGACCGAAATCATGAAAAACAGTCGATTCAAAACTAATTTGTCCGTATCTATCTTGGCGCAGAATTCTCTCATTTTGGAATTTTGAATAACTGTGCAATGTAGTAACCATAATATACTGAAGGCAATTATTTCAAAAGAGCATACAACGTTTTTTTCTTTCAGTAGTCAAATTATGTCAGTGTGTGACTTCGCACGAAAGTCGGTCTTACTTGTTGGTATTCAAACCTATTTTTTCTCGAATTTCCCTGGGAGTGTAAGTTTCAATTTTTCATAAGTGTCTGATAGTGATTGCTCTAAACAGGTTTTAAAGTAATTTTCCATAAATAATGATAAATAAATGAATGAGCATTCTGTTCTTTTAGAGGTGAAAACTGAGCTGATCTCATGTGTGACCACTCAAAAATGGGGCGTTTTAAGTAGCACTGCGAAAACATTATAGTTGAGAGATTATATTCTTTAAAAAAATGGGGAGCCTTTTTTCACGCAAAAAGCTGATGTGTGATCACTAAAAAAGGGTGCGTTTTAAATGGCACTGTGAAAACATAGTTAAGAGATTATTCTTATAAAAAGGGGAGCCTTTTTCATGTAAAAAGCTGACTTGTGTTCAAACTTTTCACTTTGCAAAGAATGGCCCTTTTACTGATAGTCTGATGAACCTTCCCTGTTGTCATGGCAACCACGAAGTGGTTTTCTTTTTTCCTTGATTATAATTTCATTTTATTTTTATAACTGGGCAAATGTACCAGAATGATTTTCGATTTTCTGACGCTAACAAAGATTGTGTTGTGTATAAGTATTCGTAAACAAAATAACGTAACTTGTGATTTTGTAGGCGGGGGGGGGGGGGGGGGGGAGATAAATAATTATCAAAACAGAATGCAAGATTAATTAATTTTCCTTCTAAAATGTACATTTTATCAAATTTGTCTGCTTTCCGATTCATTAATGCATATAGAGTGTCTAGAAATTGATATCTGAGGGAATTGTTTTTACATTATCTAAAGGTGTTTGGCGCCCTCTGCTGTTTTAATAGGTTAATCATTTTATAAAACACTTAGATAGGGGGATTTTTACCTTTAATAGGTAAAATATAAACATGTTGATGTCATTTTCAACCTCCTAAATTATTCTACTGCATAATAACACACAATAATGCTATTTCTAAAAAAATTCTAGCCCAAGAGAAAGAAAGGGACGTCACTTTTTCTATGATATTTCTCATTTTTCACCTTTTTTTCGCAAAGTGCCCCCCCCCCATGGTAAAAGTAATTAATTTGTAGGCCCTATTATGTAATATTATTAAACTTTGATTCCTCTACATCTCTGAAAACATTAGGATGTCACTGGAGAAAAAAAAATTGCTAATTAGGGAGGAAAATACCGAATTGCCCTATTGGGCTTTATACAAGCCAGTATGGCGCCAAAAATGACCCCCCAGGAAGTGAAGGAGGGGCCTGAAAATTTGCACCCCATCGTTTTTCGCTGAATGGGACCCTTTCGAAGCCAAAACAGTCAAAAAATCAATTTTGGCAAAAAAAATCCTACGGGATTACATACCATACCGCACTATTATGTTAAAAGAAGTGTTAAAAACTGCGAGACATATCATTGTTTAGTGTCCGAGTGTGCCTTAATATTGTATCCAAATGGCACGGAGTTGGTATCACTGCATTCTAGCAAATAAGGCAGATTGTTCTGGTATTCTGTTGGTTATATTATGAATCGTATTCAAATGGCATCACGTTTGTATCGCTGCCTTCGAGCAGAATTAAACAACAAGCAATGACAATCACGAGTCCACAGAGCTTTCTTTCCAAAATAGTCGTATATAACGAAATGGATACATTGTCAACTACCATCTCAAATTTAGAATAGAGAAGAAAGGCTTTTACTTTTATTTGCTTTATAGGAATCTAAATCAAAGAATTTAGGAATTCATCATTGTTCACTAGCCCCTAGACTTCTATGAGGATTGGCAAGATGCCTGCAAATGTTGCATCGAGATAACTTCGGTTTTGTATGTTTGAAGTTAAAATGTGTTGAATCATTCAATTATTATTCTAATTAAAAGTTTACTATCCGCAAATGGACTATGGACTATTTGGACTATTTTTATTTTTGACCCCCTACATGAATTGAAGTTCATTGGAAGATTAACCTGTTTTAATGGCATTTTAAGAAACATTGTTTACCAAAAATAATATCTCTTAAGAAAGTATGCTTCGGGAGAGGGAGGGGGGGGGGGGTTAATTCACTGTACCTCCATGTGCAATGTGAAGAGTTGTCGAAGGTAAATAAGGCCGTATGCAATAATTTTTTTCTGGAGAGGGACAACAATTTGTTGAGTTTTTACAAAGCGTGCAAGCGAGGAAACAAAGTGACCGAGTAAGAGCTTGTGCATTTTTAGAATTGAAATAGAATGATTTGGGTGTAATTAAGGGCATTTTTCAAAAAAGAGAAAGAGAAAAAAATATGGGGTGATTTTTTTTTTTTGTGGGGGGGAGGGGACACAACTTCCTCCTATTTGCGTACGGCCATGAAGGTAAACCTAAAGTATGAAGGCTTGAGAAGGTGAAAAGATAGTGATATGTCAAATGTAAATTGCTCTAGCAAAGCTACAGAGAAAGAAAGTGAACGAGTGTCACGAGTGAAAAAAATAGGAGGTATCTTGAAAAGAAGTATTTTTAATAGTAAAATCTGTGAAAGAGTCTACAATCAGAGTGCTTTCATTAGCCAGTAAAAGGAGTGCAAACAAGAGTGAACAAAGAAATAAAACTCAACTTTCATAATGAATGAAAGTGAATTCTAAAATTAAATATGTGCACACAAAGAGTAAGTACAGTTAGAATGAAATAGTAATAGACAGATTATTCATTTGAGGGTTCAGACCTTCATGTAGAAAATGTTTTTTAAAAGAAGGATTCAACCAACTATTGCAGAGGCCTCCGATCGAAAAATTCATGGACTCAAAGATATAATACAGCTGTTGGGTACCCAGTCTGAGTCAGGTGTTGGGTAAACAAGCGAGAAGAATGGTTTCCAAATAATAGTAATAGGCTCCGCCCCCATACTATTATTTTTTTGTGATCGATAACCAGTTTAAGTGCGTTGACTGGCGCATCGGAATGGCAGAAGTTGATTTGCTACATCCCATGCGCGGCCAGCGCGCAACGTGTGAATAAAATTGCAATAAATATATATAATACGCGATTTGACCTTTCCTTTCGCGCTGATGTCTGCATTGTCTCTCATCGCGTACAATTTGTCATCTGGGGACGCTGTGTGAAGGGGAGCATCTTACAAAATGCATAATTCATGACAGCTCATGAATTATTGATTGGGGCTTATTTCGGCTTCTTAATGGATGAAAGCTTATGGCGGAGCTTAGGGGGCTTGGGTCCAACCAGGCCCCGTAATCTCCGCCATTTTATCCGGGGACATTTGAACACGATTTGAACGCTTCCCGAAGCCTCCAATGAATAATGCATTTTGGAAGATGCTCCCCAAGGCCGCATAGGATTTCCACGCAAAAGAAGCTCAAACGCAGTTCAGCGTTTAGCATGCGCATTAGGTAGACGTCAACTTGTATTACCTATTCATATATGCTAATGTATTCATGCATAAATTCATTCCGACGCAGCAGCATCGGCGAATCAGTGTCCTTCAATTAACTAATTATAATGCAACTAATATGCCGAATGAAAAAGCAGTGTGACGTTGTTGATGTCTGTTTCATCATAGCTTTTCATTCACTGGGCCCGGCCCGGTACGCGCGTTTCCGTTTTACACCACAGCCTAGGCAGTTTCGCGAAAAAATCCTAGAAGTGCTCTGGTGAGTCTAAGTCCTCAGTGCACACTTGGTGCGTAGCGTAGTTCGTTCTAACCAATTCCAAAGCGTCACGTTGAACCATATGCACGCAGTGCACTCGTACCTTGTGCTAGTGCAGTGCAGAGACGACAGCCATGCCAATATCCACTGCATATGCATTATAATAATGTACGTGCGCGAACGAGCTGCGCTGAGCCTGACCTAAATCTGAAGGAGAAAAGAAAGAGAAGTAGATAGATGGAAGGATAAAAGAATGAGGGAAGAGTAGATAGACGAAATGAAATACGTAAGGAAACATGAAAGAAACAAAACAAAACAAAACAAAACAAAACAAAAACATATGGAGAGGGAGGATAGATGAGAGGGAAAATACATGAAGACAGAACAGATTGATTCTATGTATTTTTCCTTTTTTTTCTTCTTTTATCTATTCGTTTCCCTTTTCTTAATGTATTTCTACTTTCCATACATCCTTCTTTCTCCTACATTAGAATTAAGATTCTAACTTAGACGAGACATAATCGACGAGCAGACAAATCAAATGAAGTGCAGTACATGCGTATGATATGCAGTGCATTCAGAGAGTACACACGTACGTACGTACACGCTCGCGCGCCGATATGTAACATTTCGTTCTCATACTTGGCGCGTGTAAACAGCTGAAACGAAAACTAGAATTTGAAACCAGCACGTTTGATGCAATTAATCGAAAAACTGCCTAGGCTGTGGTGTAAAACGGAAACGCGCGCCCGGTACAATCACATATACCAAACTTATACCAAATTTATAAGTAATATTCAGAAGAAGTAAGGAGTTGCTGGTAACTCCTTGGAAGAACTGACCATTCCATTAGACATGCTAGATATAATCAGGGTTTCCCGGGACTTAAAAAGAGAGAGAAGATGTGTGTGTGTGGTGAGCTAGAAAGAGATTGAGAAAGAAAGAATCAGAGAACGACAGCCAGTCTGAAGAAATACATTACTAGCAAGGGAGAACGAAATCTTTGAGGAAGAATGAGCTTATTTCTGCATTGACTCTTCGGAATTCTTGATGGGGTGAAAAAGGGGGAATTAGGACAGCAACATTATATTCACGTATCAGTAATCATAAGGTATTAAACTGGATAAGATGCTGCACAATTCAGCAAACGTATGCTACTAACGTAGCCAGGAATTTTCAGCGGGGGGGGGGGGGGGGGTGGGAGCAAGGCAAGGAAGGGAGGGTAGGGAGATTTTTGAAAATTCGTGCATGAAAATGGCATTTTCTGCACACTAAATTTCAGTATTAGGTGTAATTTATATGAGATGAGGCATATGCTAATTTTTTTTTTTTTTGCTCGTCGATATCGACGGGGGGGGGGGGGCGCTGGTGGGGACATGGCCCCCTTGTGCCCCCTTATCTTCGCCCTGATTATATCTAATATCATGTGAGATCAGATCACTTTACAACCAGAGCTCTCAACCAATATGATAAAACCTCTTCTGCATCATTAATAATATTATGCTTTCTAAAGAAAAAAAGGACATTAAAATGGTAATCTCAATTCCGACAACCCCCCCCCCCCCCGAGTCATTAGTAGTTTTACCAGCTGATCAGTAGGAGTTGTTGTGCTGAATTATCTGTTTTTAATTTGAAATCAATACAAGGTGGGTAAAAGAATAAAGAAGCCCCCCCCCCAAAAAAAAGAAGAAAACAAATGTGTCCAAGGTATAATTGGCAAATGTTTTCCCCAGTGGCTTCTTCACTCTCTCTCCTATTTACCCCCCCCCCCTTCTCTCTCTCCCTCCCTACCTCCTCTCCTTCCCTCTTTCCCCAATGTCACATCTTTTTCTCATTCATTTCATTTTATATCAAAATCTTTATCACCATCCCCATGATCTCACGTCACCTCTCTTGTTATCTCTTCTTTTGAGATATATATTTTTCTGTCACTCTCTTATTTTGTTTCACCACAATTTCTAAATTATTTAATCATGTTACTTACAGAAAACAACAAAATAAGTGGATTACCGGACGTTCAAAAGATTAAGTTAAGTTTATTAGCATCATTATCGCAATGATGTGTTTACATGTTAACTGATCAAGTCTGCAATCTATTACAGATCTATGCCCCGTGTAATTACATCTGCTTTTTGGTAATGTTATAACTAATTCTCACAAACTGATGATTGCTCTTACCTTCATGTTTATACGTCATTCTTGCATACAAAAATACATTTCGTGACTAATTCATTAACATGAAAGTATTACAGTTTCTAATCCTATACCTTCAGAAGTAGTAGCCCACATTTCCACAACTGTTTCAGAATTGGAAGAGAAACTAGCCAATTTCAATTTCAAATGACAGATATTTGTGTAAAACTATGCATCACATCAGTACAAAGTACATAACTTACAATAGATATATGACACAAAATAATATTTCACATCTGTGAACACTAAACACAGTTACTCATAAGGCCCTGGACAATGATTTTAAGATCAGGCAGGGCCAACAGGTATACGAATTGAATTGAATTGAATTAAATTAGATTACTTTACAACAATTTCAAACAATATTCCACAGAATAGGTGAAAATGAATGGTTGTTCTCTTAAAGCGTCAGGAAGACGCCTTTACAAAACAAATAAAAGAAAATTTGTGTTGAATATGTCCTATTCGATCCTTAACGGGAATGTACTGGGATCTACAACTTTAGGAGTAAGTTTTTCTGTGGCTTAAAGCAAGATTGGGTGCCACTTGCAAAAATGGGCAACTATCTTTAATGCATGAAATTTTTTTGCAAATATATATTTTTTTAAACTGATGCACAGATATCCTATCGTACTCTAGGGAGTTTAAAAGATTATAACCTATGCTACATCATGCAATTCTTGATAAAATCAGGATTTTACTTAACACATTTATCCACTATTCCAAACCTCCAATTTGCGGATGGAACAATGATCATCTAATAATTCACAGTTACAAAGAATGTTCTGCATATATTGAAAATGTTTTGAAAATATGAACAAAGATTATCTTAATTTTCTTTATATACACGTAAGGCCCTTTTTCATGTACCGAATCAATAACCTCTTTACGAATTAGTACCCTACAGGTGATTTGTTACAATTGAGCGAACTTACAGCCGTGATGAAAAATAGAAACTTCCCGTAAAAGCTCCCCCCCCCCAAAAAAAAAAAGGGGGGGAGAATACTATGAACACAAACACACAAACAAAACACACAAAACAACACTTCAGCGTTAACATTAAGGGCAATACAATGTCCCAATTCATCTTAGTCTTAGAGAAAACTCTATTCTCAATTAGGAAATAAAACTTATGAAAGATATGTGGGTAGTAACTAGGGATGTGGCAGGCTAATTAAGGTAAAAGCTATTGATACAGTCCCTCTTTTTTGCTAAATGTACCTATTAAGATAACTTCGGGATATGTGCAGAGTTTGATCTTGTCCAGCTACCATCAACAATGAAGATGAAGAGGTGTGAACTCGTGAATATCTGTTGAATGAAAAAAAAATATGAAAAGGAGCGAAATTTAACAAATATGTAAGACATGTGAGATATGTAAGATATAAATTCATAAACATGTATTGATTATCATTATAGCAAAATAAAGCTATGTACACGATTGGACTCAATGAATACATCTGTCCACAAACTTGTCTTCTGGAAGGGCCTTTTCAACTACAGTAGCTCCTCCACAGCATAATCTATCAATTATGTTGAGAATTACATTCTTAAAAACCTTCAAATCCAAGTTAAATTGTATCTGATAATACATTGAACTTGACACAGGACATTCATGAGGATTGTCTTATCTCTTCTATATTTGTGCCTGGGAAATAATTTTTTTTTTTTTTTTGCTAGATTGCTTTATAGACTGTCCATTATTATTATCATTATCATTACTATTTATATTTTCATTTTTTATTATTATTCCGAAAAACAGGATCCAGTCCGTATATTTGAAAGACTCTGCTTTGATAAAAAGCACAAAGTTTAATCAAGAGCAACTATATTAATTTTGTCCTATTATTTTACTGTCCTATTATTATTATCATCATCATTGTTATTATTTATCGGAAAGATCTAGACCTATAAACAGCAAATTTATTCATACAGCCTACCTCTCCAAATTTCAGCAAGTTCTTTTTTCCTCTCTGGATTTGTACATGTCTCCACAGAATCTATTTTATTGGAAAAGAAAGAAAGAAAAAAAAAACATTAGTTCAAGTTACATTTCAATGAAGATGAAGAGGTGTGAACTCGTGAATATCTGTTGAATGGAAAAGAAGTAAGAATCTAGACAAGCTGTTGTCGCTCACGACAATGCTGTATGCTACGTGCTCAACCCTTACACTGGAAAAAAAATCAAGCTGGCAATATGAAAAAAGACAAAATTTATGAGTCAAGCATGCAGAACACAAGGTATAGCCGCTGTCACTGAACATCGAAGTCGTAATCGAGATTTTCCGCTGTCTGTGATTGAATTTGAATTCAGTAAGAAATGTGATACGTAACACTGTGAGTAATTATTTTGTGACAATTTGACACAGATTTGCTCAACCAACACTACATCGAGATACGATCTGTGTAACGTTAGTACTAACTTAGTACTCACTAAGTGGGAAAGATTAGCAACAATCTTCACTAGGACTAACTAACGTTAGACTCTAACAGTTAGATCTAACTGTTTACCGTCTGGACTATGTCTACATCTGAATTAGATAGTGGACCGGGTCTAACAACAGTAACAATAACAGCTTTGTCAAAATAAAAGGGGGATCAGATTTAACTGCTTGCATGTCTTCCGATGTCAACTAATGTTAAACTTGAATTTAAAATGTATAAACTCCCAGTAACACTAAACATTTAGCCAGGTCAACTAACGTTAGGGGTATAACTGTTAACGTTAGACATTTTCCTCACTTCACTTGACTTGGATTCGATTGCCAACATCTTCTAACGGTCGCCGTTAGGCACAACTGTTACTTTTCAACCTGGTCCAAATAATATTTTCAAACCAATAGCCAAATGTCTTCATCCAATTGCAGTGAATAGGAAATATTGTTATTTATCATGTTTATTGATGGGGAGGGGGGGGGGGGGTAATTCAAGAAAAGAACTCGGAAGATCGATGAGCACTGCACGAATTTTCTGATGACGTCCCGCCCCGACACTCTGGGCAAGCTGTCAAGACCAAAAGGGTTCTAGTGGCAATCGAGCCGAAAATAAAGCTCTCGACGATGAAAAATGTATTGAAAGTTTGAGAGTAGATTGTCAAAAAATTTATTCATCAAAACACCTTTGCAACTTCTCAAAATGTAAATAAATACCAATGGATCACTCACAATGTTCGGAATTCTTTTCAATATAATTGAATTTAAGAAATTCAAGCATAATTACAGTTGTACTCACCGACAAACTTTTTCCCCTAAAATGATCATTCTGTGCGGGTGACGTCATCACAGCCAACTAAGTAGTGGAAGTGATGAAAAAAGGTCATATTTCGTCTCGATCCATTCATTTAAATATTTACCATATTCATAAGGCAGGGTCCAATGAAAATTTGAGAATATCGCAGTGCGCAAAAACAAAAATGAATAATGCATGAGGAAGAATCGATATTTTCCATTTTTATGGCTATCGGAATGGTATCGGGGGCTTCGGGAACGTTCAAATGTCCCCCCGGAAGTCAGATTGACATACGCTTAAATACGCTTATACCACTTTCACACCAAACAAATATAACGGAATAAAAGCGTTTTTTGAAAAAAAAAACGCTTTGGTATGAACACTCGGCAAAGCGTCATATTTGAAAACGGAATCAAATATTCCGCAATCTACGTGTGAGGTCTATCACTAGGTTTTGAGGTGTTTTGAAAACGGAATATTTCAAATATGACGCTTTATTTTTTGGTATGTACAGAAAAAAGGAAATAAAGCGGAATGAAATGTCAAAGGTCAACCAGGTTCCCACCAAAAACCTGGAAAATGCGGGAAACGAGTGAAAGCGCGGGTATCTTCGATCGCAGCGCTAGCGAGCTGCATGGATCGGCATGGCAGTGCAGCGTACGTTCGACGCTACTAGCTGCATGGCCGCGAATCATGTATGAAGAAACAAACGCGTTAGCATTCGTACATGAGTTTAAAAATTAAACTATACATACAAATAAAAAATAATAATTATTCAGTAAATTTAAACAAATTGCAATAAGTTAAGTAATAATTATACATTTTATTCTGAATAACTGATTTGCTTTGTTATATATATCAAATAAAACAAAAAAATTATATAGCTAGAGATAGCAAAACGCATGGTGGGTAATGACGTATTTCCGCACTCTCTCACGCCGTAATATTACGCTTTCACTCAAAACGGACTTCATTGGTTCAGTGTGAACAGAAACCAGAAGCGTTTTGGAAGCGCTTTGAAAGTGAAGCGTCATGAAATATAACGGCATGGATATTCCGTTTCGGCAGTGTGAAAACAGTATTAGCCTGAATGGTGACGCAGTGTCATATATGCAAATGAGGAAAATCCGCGGGTGCTTCATTTCTGTCTATACGGTGTTATATGTCTATGGGTCCAACCTTTGGGTCCAACCATACATGGTTTGTTACGCGCTAGCGTATAGTTCTAGTGAAGTAGGCCGGGTAAGACGCGCGTAAGTATCTTGCACCCGTATCTATATTTGCGCATTGTGAAAATTCAATTACTTTGATTTCTCTGACCGGTAGCAGGACAACTTCAATTTAATGCCTTAATTAAGCATAAATTAAGTGATATGCAGTATATAAAACAAATATTGACTGCTTATTTTTCGGGTCACGGTTCAAACTATAGCTCCTCTGTGATATAGTAGAGTTTCGAGATCACCTTGGGCTATAACTCCAACCATGCCCCTCAAAGCAGTCAATATCGATCTTGAATAATCTAAACATAAAACAAAAAATAAGTTCCCCGTAAAACATATCCCTGTATTTTTTCGATGAGGAACCTTTGATGAAATCTGAATACAGAATCATGTAGCTACACTTCTCAGCTACATTTCCTGGAAAATTCAGGGCAAACCCTTCAGTCACGCTGCAGTTAACACGACAAATATGCAAAATTGTCATTTTTGAAGTTCACTAGCCTCGTGCCATGACTTTGATACAGTGATATCGGAACATACTTTAAGTTTCATACGTTTGAAGGCATGCAACATACATTTTATTCGTTACCAAACATGCCGAATGAGTTGTGCACCAAATTTCATGCTTGAGTGAGCAAGAGGTGAAAATGGCAAAAACTGCAGTTTTGACATCTTTTGCGCGGTGAATTTAATCTAATGCGGAGAAATTCATGTTTTGGAAGGGTGTTTGCAACTTTTGCAATTGATACCTATCAAATCATGTTTGAATGAACACATAATGAAAAAAATATCACCATGTTGAAATTATCCAGTAATTATTTCTTTATTTTTGTGCACTAAAAATCTTATTGATAACATTTTTAGCATGTTTATATGACCGGTGTACATGTAAAAATGATCTCATTGCATTTAATTGAAAGTTCACGCTTCAATGAGCACGTGGGACTGGAAAAGCTCTTCTTTCACCTATCGACCAAAATTCAATTGCTTAATGTGGTTAATCATAATAAGTCTTCTTGGGGAGTTTCTCTGATTTGATTTTCATCGAAATCCCGATCTCTTACGCTTCAGTGAGCAAAAGAGATAAGAAAATCATGCAATGAGCAAAAAGTTTAGGGCGTTGTCCCTGCTCCGTGCCGCATCGGATACTTAATTGGTGCAAGATCATTTTGGGTTGATTGTTTGCAACCATATAAACCTAGTTGAATTCAAGACTTTTTAATTTTTTTCCTATTGCAGATTTAGCTTTTGCTGGTCATGCTGGTGTGGTAGTCTTAGCCGTGGTCGTTGGGATAATCGTGTTCGTACAGCTCTTAATTTCAGCTGCCATCTTGCACAAGAGGCGGTATGTATAATTTCATTGGATATCTGGAGTCATCTTGGATAATTATGTTTTGCCTTACAGGAAACTCAAGCCCTGAAGTCAAGGTGTTTTTTTATTATTAAAACGAAGGCAGAATGAAACAGATCAGCGTAAATTTGAACGAAACTGGACACGGAACAATATTATACCTGTGGTAACGTATATTTCTGTGATATTTCCTGTATTTTGTGTGGTAAATACAGGTACCACAGGAAATACCACCGGACATTTTTGTAAGGGAAGAAAGTTATGCTTTTATGAAATTTTCTGCCTTGACACTACTACAGCTTATTGGGAATATAATTTGTGGACAACTCAATAATTATATGAATTATGTGTGTAGAAAACATATTGAAGTTGTCCACCAAATTATATCACAAATAGCTAGGGCAGTGTAAAGAGAGTTCACACAGAAACTTTCATATAGCCATAACTTTCTTATTCCGCGTCCGACTTTCATTCCAATTTTTCGTTGATCAGTTCTACTCCTTCTCAGCTTAGATTTAAAAGCTACTTGACTTGAGAGTTTGGGTTTTCTTTAGTTCGATTGAAATTCTGCATTATTTTCCCTTTTTGATGTAAATGTATTTGAAAGTTATTATATCATATTAACTCCAAGCCAGAAGCCATACACAGTTTTTAAAGGGGGGAACACTAAAATCACCTCTTAAACCAAATTACATTTGTTCATCCTTGGGCGTCCATCCTTTTGGTAAGAAGGTGCTAACGCACGACCCTACCCCATCCCCACCCTTCTACGTGTCCTATTTTAACGGTAATATCTACTTCAGTAACCCATCATGCAATATGCTTGATTTTTGTTGCAATCAAATTACTTCTTTATGCAAAGATACTGACTATTATAATTAAGCAGTACCCCATTTTACGATAAATGTCTTGCAGGGATGTCAATGTCATGATTAGCATGGAAGAATTGGATCACTGAAGAAATCTAATCTTGGATTCTTCATATTACCCTGACGTTACCATGTTAACTGGATATGTTTGTCGTTATTCAGGCAAATGTTATTATCGCAAAATCAGACTCCACAACCCAGGACATCTACTGTTCTAAATTCTGGCTATGAAGATGGCACTAGTGACCAACAACACGACTACGCCAGCATTAAATATTCTCAAAGATCTGCAGATTCTGACTTCCTGGGCGATGGAGAACCTAATGGCACTCAGCATCACCATCTTCCTTCCAGTCAGGCCTCAATACAACACGAGTACGCTGATACTATATATTCGCTAAAACCTGCTGATTCTGAATTCCTGGGTGATGGAGAACTGGGTAACATTCAGCTTCACCAGCTTCCTTCCAGTCAGGCGTCTGAACAACCCGAGTACGCCGATACTATATATAATCTAAGACCTGCTGATTCTCACTTCCTTGCTGATGGAGAATTAGATAGCATTCAACATCACTATCTTACTTCCAGACAGGCGTCAGAACAATTCGAGTACGTTGATACTACATATTCTCTCAGACCTACTGATTCTGACTTCCTTGGTGATGGAGAACTGGGTAGCATTCAGCATCAATATTTTACTTCCAGTCAGGAGTCAGTTTCTCAAGAGATGACCCTGTATAATGAAATAGGCGAGCAGTGTTACAACGTGGGTAAAGGAAGAGGAAACTATCATCAGTACACAGCTATCCCAAACGTCGGAAAGGACCAGATACGCATTCCAGAGAAGGGAAAGGGTCATTACCAGGAGCTACTGAGGGATGGAAGTGTTAATATATTAGACACCATGAAAAGTGGAGCTGAGTGTACAGAGAAGGAAGAAGGTTCGACAGTCACGAGCGATCATGTCTATCAAGCTTTACTCAGAGCTGGTGACAAAATCCCCTCCATTCGCCAGAAGTATAGTCTACAAGGGAAAACTGAGAACAAATAATCCGACCAAACGATTCACAGTACCCATCTCAAGATTGTGCTACGCTGGAGCCTTACGAGACAGATCAGTCTCTAAACCCTGTGGCACTTCAGGACAATGGATTCCAGTGACATGCAGGCACCAACCATGCTACTACACCTGACTAATGTCTTTCCTTTAGCCCTGGGGGGGGGGGGGGCACTCAGTATATAATGCGTGGTGGGTATGTGCCGCGAAGAAGACCCCCATTTTTACACTCAAATTTCCGTTCCAAGCATAGCATTTTTATCTTATTGAGAAAAAAGAACAAAGAAAGCCGTTCCAAAGCATAGCATTTTCTTCTTATCGAGAAAAAAGAAGAAAGAAATCCGTTCCAAAGCTTCGCGTGTTTTTCGTTACGCCGTTACGGTGTCATAGTCGATTTGTTCCGGGCAGTCGATTGGATCCTCCGGAACCAATCGGCTGAATATTTACCCGCCGATTAGATCCGCTTTGGTCGACTAAATGCGATCGTCATAGGCGATTGGTTCCGACCAGGCGATTCGTTCCTTTCGACCATTCAACGAAGGATTTAGCTGCGAAGGCGATCCGAATCTCTATTGTGCTAACGTATCACGTCATGGTAACACCCCTAAAGAAAAGTGTACTCTTCTGGTCACCTTTTGGAGCCAATCAAACTCCTCCAAATCAGCCACACGTTGCCTATTTCAGAATTTGGTATACACGTATATATTGATATGGTAGAAATACACATCAAACATACATGTTGATATGGCTATATGCATAGTAAAATAAATATATATATATATAAAAAAGAGATGCCAATAAAACTTATCCTTAAAATACCAAAGCTATTTAAAAGAAATAATCAACACAAATAAAGCTAACTTAGTTGGTGATAATAGTCAAGACTGACTGATCGCCATTCAACACGAATCAACAACAACAACAACAACAACACTGATTCCTGTTCATAAGGGGAGGGGGGGGGTCAGGGAATAAGGTCAGTTGTGTGAAGTTATGGATGTTATGGCGTATGCTTGTGGAGGGGGGGGGGGGCGCTCGGCGAGGAATGGGATTTGTATTCCGATAACTATATTATGTCTATAAAGTTATTCTCTTATTCATTCGTTCCCATTTGGGGGGGGGGGGCGAGGCGGAGTCAAAATTTGAAATGTTTTAACATACATCTATAAATTTTACTCTCATTCATTAAATGAACATGATGTATCAAATCAGCTTCCGCGTCAGCTGGTATATTCGTAATTCTAGAATCCTTCTTCAATCTCTTATTTCAGTTTGTTTTATGTGTCTATATATTAATTAATGCATTCATGTATCGGAGGCTGGTCATCCGATTCGGTTCCAAATTCTCTCACCATTTTCCCCCCTTTTTGATCACTTGTTCATTCTAAATTCACCAACTTGAATTTCCCTACTTTTAAGTCAGATGAAGGGTTGATTATAAACGAAGCCTCTATGCTTTTCGGGCTGACCTGGAAAGAGTTTTTATGGTTATATGTATAATATATATTCTTTGCTTCTGAAATATCAAACCCTGATTTTTTTCGCCTTCCTCTTTGTTTTGTTTTGTTTTTTTTTTATTAAAAGGAAGGGGAAAGGGATCCTTTCTGTTCAGGGGTCCATTTACACATAAACGAGTTTTTAATCTTTTTAACACCTTATATTTGTGTGTTTGCTAAAATAACAGCCTACATTTTTTCATGGATACTAGTAGTATCCATGATTTTTTCAAACACTGGTGGCTTTTTCTGTAAAGGGGCCCAATGACTGCCTAAATGTTATAAGTGTCAAAGTACAATTCTAACGATTCTTTCCCTCATCAAAAAAATAGTAAATGCATTCACTCTGTTACGGGTGAATTTGAGAAGGAGTGCATTTAGAGTGAATAAGAATAAAACTCTTTTAGGGGTGACTTCAGAGATCAATCAAGGTTTTGTGTTCTGTTGTGACAGACAACTACACTCATGACCAGGCGCGTAGCAAGGGGGCGAGGGGGGCGGCACCCCCCCCCCCCCCTCCCCCGCCAAAACGCCAAAAAGAAAGGAAAAAAGAGAAAAAAAAGAAGAAAGAAAAAGCGTGAGCGAGATGAGAAAAAGGTAAGAAAATGTAAGAAAAGCGGGAGCAGACAAGGAACAACGGCAAAGCAACGTCGGACTTCCTTAAGTCCCCCTTCCCTGCACCCTCCCCCTAGGTGATTCGCACGCTTCGCGTGCACACTACCGCCCCCCCCCCCATGAAATCCTAGCTACCACGCCACTGCTCATGACTGCATCGATGTAGAATCAAACTGCTAGTAAGTTTGTTCCATCACAACAACTCACATATACAGGTACATCTACATTCCAGACTACCAGTTACATAACATGTCTGGTGCTCGCTGCCATCTGAGTGACGCAGCAGGGGAGGAGATTAGTATATCAGACTGAAAACAAACAGAGAATGTGGGAACATACAGGCAGAGTGTGGGGAAAAGGATGATGATGGTGATGTGGACTGAAATGAGATGAGATGATGAAATTATTAGGACACAATACAAGGATTTTGAGTTTTTCAATACTTTTTTTTTTAAATATCTTTATGTACAGATCAGTGCGTTACTTAGATCGAACGGCCGAAAGATCGTCATTTATTACAAAAGACAAATATTAATTATTGTAAATTACGGTAAAAAGTGTCACACAAAGGACATTTCCAGAGTTGTTTTTTTCAATGACTTTCTGCGCAGAGACTATGGGCAATTTCGAAAGTATTGTGCCCCGGTATTGTGCAGTTGCTTGAAATAAATAAGCCCAAAACTTCTTTGAAAATTAAATTTTCTAATATTCAGGGGGGGGGGGGGGGTTAAGTTAAATCGAGTAAATAGGGATGTCAAGGAATTGTAATGTCCTGTGGGTATATTGCAGGGGTTATATTCGGAACCATGTCCATTGGTTTAACTTCTGATTTATATTTACTACTGCATAATGAAGAAAACGATAAGGGGCATAATTTCTTATAATGTATCTATGTGGCAGTAGTTGAAAGGTGCATGTATTATGTGACATTTTCAAGATAGAATGGAAAATTAGTTTCCACTTTACTGCAATCGTACTTTTTTCCCGATAAGTTGATAAGATGTATCTAATCCCTTTAGGTAATTCCGTTATTTTCTTTTGAGGTTCATCTGAGTACGCTAAGTATATTTTGCAGATTAATGCCCGGGATTAATGTTGCTTAGTTTGCATTTATGATTTGAACTTGTGTTTTTCGCCCTTCCGCTAGTAGGCACAAACTTTTCAATGCAATTTTTAAAAACTGAACAAATCAAAACAAACAGTAAACTATAACAACAACAACAACAACAACAACAACAACAAACACGATTATCATTTGGGCTCTGATAGGAAAGGATCATGACAAACAGCATGAGCCTTATGCTGTTAAGGTTGTTGTTGTATTTTCAAAGATTTTTTAAAATGATATTTTGTCATAATTTGAAAAAAAGAAAACATTTAAGTGTCACTTGGAGTATGCCACTGTAAAAGTGTGCTGTCAAATATAATTGTTTGTTCCTCTTAAAAGTTACATGTAATTCATTAGAAATCACCACATCTGTTCATCGAGAATTCAACATTAATATAGCATAGACATTGATTATTATACACAAGGAAAAAAAGTATGTTAGGTGCTATTATTTTTTTTTCAGCACTGGCATACTTTTATTGGGCTTGGTGGTAATACCCCCCCCCCCCCCCCCTCAAAAAAAAAAAATAAATAAATGAATTTTAAAAAAGGGAAAGGGGAACAAATTAAATTATCTCCCGGATATTATGTCCTGATCTTTGCATGACGAAAAAACATTTTCATTAAACAAGTCGATTTTTGGATTGCTCTCTTCGCTAGCTGGCAACTTTTCAGAAATGTGCTTCATATGTCATGTTCTGCCCCCTCAAATTATTTTGAATAATTACGCCACTGTTTTTCAGGGAGAATGTTATTAGAGGGTATACTAGTATTTTCTTTGATGCTGGATATTATTTTGCAACCACAATGCGACAAAAATAATGGGTAAGTTGATGTTGGTAAAAAAAAAAAGTTGGGTAAAAAGATTTGACCAACAACCGAGCAATATAGAAGGCATTTTAAGCTTCTCAAAGGCAAAAGCCAATATGTTCGGAAAATGCATAACCTTGGGTAAAACATTGCCTAACAATTTGTTGGGTTGACTATAAGCCCAACGCTGGGCAAAGCATTTGCCCATTTTTTTCACAGTGCATATGCTTTAGGAAAACTTATTGAGAATAAGACTTCTCATAATAGAAATATAAACATTTTGTTAACTCCTTTGCAGACACTATCAGAATATCCGGAACATATAAATTTATCAGAACTCTTAATGACTGTTATTTAAACCTATTCAATATAAACTGCATTGACAAAGACTTGAGGGACCGTCTGACAATGACAATGTGTAATAATACTCTTGATAATATTAATATTCAAAATTCAGGGGCAGCGGAAGCGGAAGGGGGGCTGGCGGGGCTCCCCCAAATTTTCGGCCGAAAAAAATAATAAATAAAACTTTATTAGTTTTCAAAAATTATGAAAATTTTAAATATAGAAATAGACTTTCAAAATCAGAAAAAAAACCTAGGATTCGGGGATGGGTGCCGCCCCTGAACCCCCGCTAGGACCCTATCTGCAGGATCTGGATTTCGCCTGTTTGGGTGTCAGCTCCCCTCTCCCTCTAATAACGTTCGGTGGCCTCTGAAATGTCCCCGAAACTCTTGGCTAATGTCGGAACCAAACGGCGGCTTTCGTAACGTATCAGCCAAAAGTACTATCAGACGTTTGGTTCCGCAGGAACGAATCAACTAGTCGTTTGGTTCCGGGGAACGAATCGACTAGCCATTTCGTTCCTGCGGAACCCGGAACACATCGACTATCACACCGGCCGCATTTATCCGCTACAATGAGCTGCATTTTTGGTGAAAAGCGGCCCGCAGAGCGCTGTCCGACCATCGCCTCTGCGCGAGCGCACCCGGCGGCCGTGCCGCCGGGCTAGCTGCATGCACGTATGCCCGTTCCATAGGGATACATACGCACTCACACGCAGGCGAACCGTTCCAAAGACCCCCGTTTTCACAAACATTTGTAGTTCCGAAGCCCGTTCCGAAGACCCTCCTTTTCACAATAAGCCCCTTCCAAAGCCCCCGTTTTTTGTCTCGCCCGCGGCACATACCTACCACTTTTGGGGTCGAGTGCCCCCCCCCCCCCCGGGCCTTTAGCCTGGCATATTGTAAAACCATTTTTTCGAAAACTTAAGAGAGGCTCGTGAAAGCCTAAGCCATCCACATCGCGGAAAACACGAAAAATACCGGTCCCGAAATGGAAGAATCGTAAGTGACTGACAGCTCAGACCAACCTTACGATGAACTGAATGAAATTGCATTGAATTTGTTTACCACTTCCATTTAGAAGAAAAAAATCCAAATCCAGGAATAAAACAACTGATTTATTTCAAATGGTAAAAATGATAATATCAAAAAAAAAAAACACATTGAAGGAAACTATGACATTTTTTAATCATGAAAAGGTAATGAAAACATATGTTTTAATGAAAAAAGACACAGGGATTCAAAGAGGATTTAAGATACCTGTACTCTTCC
The DNA here is from genome assembly GCA_029962745.1 of Echinometra lucunter. Classification (NCBI taxonomy): domain Eukaryota; kingdom Metazoa; phylum Echinodermata; class Echinoidea; order Camarodonta; family Echinometridae; genus Echinometra; species Echinometra lucunter. The sequence continues at coordinate 7,872 of JAPZVO010000190.1, read as the reverse complement.
AGTCCTAGTGGTTACGGTTCTTAGGGGGGAAACGACAAGCAGGTTTATATAGATATTAAACATGCTGACTGATCTCGTCTGTGAAGACTCATTGCAGGTTGCTTCTAGATCACTTAATGCCTACGATCACCTCATGATCATGGGGTAAACAATACCAAGAAGCCCTCGAAACAATTTAGCCATGACTGTGATGATGATGATGATGATGATGATGGGATTAGTCATCGAGGATTCGGCTGATGATTACCAGCCCCTGAATAGCCTAAAATCAAAGAAGGTGGAAGTGGTCAATAACATCTAGGAGTAGCTATCCACATTTTTAAAGACTCTTGCTTGCAAAATGTACCTTAACAATGTCCAGTTGATGTGCACAGGAATTCACAAATACGAACAAAAACGCCTATACACGCGTACACACAATCATTTGACATGTAAATTCACATTCTTTTAAATATTTGTCAGATCATTAATATAAGGGGAATTGTGTTAGAATAGTTTTGAAACGTCAACATTATGTTGGCATTGAGAACTGCACATCTTAACTAGGGAATGTTAACTGTGGGGTACCACATGGCTCTATTCTAGGCCCTTTACTTTTTATTCTGTATATTAACACTGATTAATGGCTTTCATAAATCATCAAATATACTTCCATTTATTATGTATGCAGATTACACAAACGTTTTCTCTCTCACAAATATTTAAAAACTTTATGTAATGTGATTAACTCGGAACTAGACCATGTAGATTCAGTTGCAACATGGATTAAGGCCAACAAATTATCATTCAATCTAGAAAAAGGACCCATGAAATTACATGTTATTTAGTACTGCTGCTAACAAATTACCTCGTCCAAATCTTAAAAGATAATGTACACACACAAAAAGTGATAATTGAACAAGATTTTGGAGCACTATAATAGACCATGAATGGCCTCAGAAATACTGGTATGATAAACCGGAACATTTCTTCCACCAAATATTATTTTATCCATTATCGACACTGATATTTCCACACCTACATGTATATCATGGAAACCTGGCCTTGGGAAACACTTCATCATATTTATTATACAGAGTTTTCTTACTACAGAAAATGGAATTATAACAGTGCTATGCATGTATCTATATTTTTCAATACCATTAATCCACTCTTCATTTGGGTATTTAGCAATGTTACCTAACTGTTTTGTATTTTGTATTTTCAGATAAAATGATTTTGTTTCTTTTTTAACTGCAGGGCGCCTTTGGAAAGCGATTTTAAATATCTGAACAGGCCAACCCTGCAGTATTAGATAAATAAAACTAAAATACATAAGTAATAAATAAATAATAGAAAAGGGCTATGCAAATCATTAGTAATGTTAATCACCGTCACCTCGATGATTTTTTATTCATTCTAATAATGTTCTCAAAATGTTAGACATCTATCGTCTCAATCGAGCCGTGAATATGTTTCAAGAACACAATTACGAATTACCCGCTGTATCACAATCAATAATGAATTTCATCAGTATCCCACGAGAAAAACAAACTAATATATATCACTTACCAAGTACCCGTACTGCACTAACACAAAATACTTTTGTATCTATTGCCCCGTGTTTTGGAATTCCCTCCCCAGGGACATACGAGACATCAAGATAAATAAGTAAAGACATAAATGTATAAACGGCTGATTGAAATCCGTATATAGACGTTGAACCCTCAATGTCAGGTTAAACAATAATGTATAATCCTCCAAGGTAAAGACTAACGTTATGTGCTCTAGAAGGAGAACTTTTAAATCAAACTGCCCATTCAAACAAAATCACAAATCTTGCAAATAATGCATCCCTAGACATTCGGAAGATAACAGATGGCAATTCTCAACTACTTATCGGGAGATCAGAAAATGATGCAAATAAGGCCACTTATGAGAAATTCGCCAGAAAAATATCGATGTTTTAATGACGTTACAAAATGCACTAATCCTGTTCAGACGACGTCCCATAATGAATGAACTTAACTGCAATTCAATTATTTCTCAAACTGTATAAAGAGTTGTATTCAAAGGTGACTGTATTTCACGTTATTGTAAAAGGAAGGTGAAACACATTCTGATAACAAAAATCTTTTGTTTGTTAATGTACGAGACAAGGGATAATGATTAATCAAAGAAACCACGCTTTCGAATTGAAAAGCCCGCCGAATGATAGCATGGACGGTATTCGTTCACTCTTGAACATGTTGAAACGCCGAACATACCGCTATGTATGCAGCTGAAAAGACGATGCCGTCCTATTTTGTATAAAAAAAGGGGACCGATTCCTAATTTCAAACGCTGCAGTTGCAATCAAAATAATACAATGCACGGGTTCAGAGCGAGGAAACCGATTAAACATCCAGACTGACGCAAGTGAAGAAAAAAAAAATAACTGAAGAAAAGATGACAAAACAGGCAGTGAAAATGTGTGAGATGTTATGGGACAACGTCTGCTTATGCAAATTATTTTAAGCCTGTAACGTCACGCATATCAGCAGCTTTCGGAGAGTTCTCCAGGTGCCATGTCAGGGATGCATTTTACCGATGTATTTTATAATTGATAATAATCATTACTTCGTATATTTCCAGCCTTGCATTGTGATAACCTTGTCAAATCTAAGTTTCACATATTCAGTGGTGAAAATAAAATCATTTTTTAATTTTAATTAATCTTCCAGATCTCTGTACCTACTTCCCCTCCCCCCGCCCCCATTCCTTTTCCTCACTTTATGTTGTACTGTCTTTTTAATTCTTTACTGTTTTCAGCCTACTGTTAAATTATCAAACAATCTTTGGCTTGCTTTTCTAAGATAAGAAATTGATAAAAACGATTGTTTCCGTATTGCCTCTCAAGGCAAATTACCTATTTTTCTTTTCCTTTTTTCTTACATTTTACATTATCTTTTTAAAATCTATTTCGTTTTCTTTTGTGTTTTTTTTTCAGATTGTATTTGTATTTTGTCATCTCTTGCACACTTCTAATGGCATATACATAATGTACATGTCTCCGTAGTATTGTGCAGACATGTTTTTATTTAGTATTGCAAGATCTCCGATGTTTTTTAACCAGGGACCAATTGTATTATGCAGTTATAAGCTCTGCTTCTTTGCTGGTCTCTGTTTTCATTTTCATTTTTGTATTCAATTCTTTTTCTTGAAATAATTTTTTGGGGGGTTGCACATTTTTTTTCCTTTTTGCCTTTCTTTCCTCTGTTATATCATATTTGAATTATGATTGCATAACTGATATTTTGACAAATGAAAATGAAATTTAAAAAAATATTCGTCTGATTTTGAATATGAATTATTATTCAATCCAATTTCATGTTATTTGCAAATACTCAATGTGTATTTTGGGTATCCATATTACGAACCCTTTTGGAATAATTACGACTCGTTAAGAGGTGAAGGGGGGGGGGAGTAATTAAGAGTGACGTAAAAAGTAATTTAACATATTTGTTTTATACTATCAAATTACATTTTTTTTAATTGTTCTGCAACAGGAAAAAGGAAAATATATAAAATGTTCCAGACTACCAAATAGAGTAAAGACTAAAGTGTTACAAATATATAACAGGTGATACAGATGAATGAAGGAAGATGATATGATCCCTCCCTAATGACTGGACCCATGCGACAAATGAAAGAGCTTGTTTAGTGTCCGGCAATGACAAGGGTAAATATTGGTGACATGGACAGGATGGAAGCAGTATTGGCCTACACATTCTGTTGAAATATGACGGGGGAAAGTCAAATTGAAGGCGGGTGTGTCGTGTTATCTTCTTTACCGGGATCCCCCCCCCCCTCTCTCTCTCTCTCTCTCTTTATCTTTTTACTTGTCCCTTTTTCAGGGGCGGTGCCCGGATATTTTGGTGGGAGGCAAGATGACCAACATGTAAATTTATCTACGTTTACGTTTTAAATTTAAAAAGATGTATCATATAGTTGCATGACACAGCCCTCTCTTTTCCCATACTCTTCTTTCTTCCTGCTCTTTTTTTCTCCTGTCCTTTTTCTTTTTTTTTCGATCACTTGAAAAATCAAAGGGGGCAACCTCGTCCTGCCCCCCCCCCTCCCCGTAGCGCCGCACCTACTTTTTTAACTACTGCTAATCCACCGCATGCCACTAATTGCGATTTTAAGAAGTCATAAGCAAGTGTTGCCCCTTTCTATTACTGCATTTGCCAAAGTAGGGTAGAATACTTCGAATGCATTTTTCCTTATATGGGGAGAGGGGGCCTGGAAGATCCCAGTCCAAATGAAAGATAGAGGGGGGAGATGGGCGAGTGAGGGATAAGTAGGGAGAGTGGTGAAAAGAGGGTGAGATGGGCGAGGAATAGCTTGGTGAGAAAGAGAGATATTTTTTGGAGGGGAATATTGTTTGGAGGGGAATGGAAGAACAGGGTATGGTGAGAGAGATGAGTAAAAATGCATGAATCAAGGAACAAGCCTGGCAATCGACGAGTGAAATTTTCTTTAAAGATATCATGTGATATAAAAGGAACTTTCGACACCTGTTCAAGTTATTGCTTAGAATTCCCATATTACGACCAAAATTATTGAGGGAAAAATGCTCATAAATGGAAGTGGTTTTGTGGGCTCTATATACGTCAGCATCTGTTTCCCACTACAGCATCTTTCCCGCTACATACAATACACAATATTCTGCTGAAAATGAAGAAAGGTAAGTAAATCAAAAAGTAATGAGCAATTAAAAAAAATGGAGTTAAGAGGAGCTGAGAACTGAAAGGATCATTAGTTCATATGGAAACATGACCTCGGAATTCTATGGAAATTGGAAAATTCCTTTGGATTTCAAGATAAGTATAGGTATAGCGTCTATGATTATTTTAAGGTCAGTATTTTATCTCCAGTAATTTCTTTAGTCTGCCCAATTACATTGTACAAACCAAACAACTTAGGTACGTTTTTTGTTACCAATGAAAAAGACAAGACTTTAACAAAATACCAATGAAACAGAAAATAAAACAAAAAAGAAGCAACTGCATAATTATTATGAAATCCATTTTGACACTTCTTACAAGAGTTGGTAGGTGGAGTTACATTGCACAAAGACAGACAGAAGAATTCAGATTCTGAAGAAGGGAAAGTTTGAAAATAACCAAAATTTCAGGAAAAGGAGAATGAGGAACTCAGATATAATGAGGGAAGATGCTATAAAAGAGATACATAAAAGAAATGGACAAAGAGGAACTGAGAGTAACAGACAAGCACCGATGGGAAAGAGGGATGGAGAGGAAATTATGAAGGGATGTGGAGAGAGGGAATAGGAACAGAATAATAGTAGAGAGGGGGTGAAAAAAAGAGAGGAAGAGAGAGAAAGGGGGGGGGGGGTGAGCCAAAGTAGGCTGAGGAGGTAATTAATGGTTCAATACTTATAAATAAATGATTGTAGTGATGTTATTATAAAGATTTTATTCCTTCAGTTGGGCGTCATCTGATCGTTATGCATTCGTTATAGAGTCGTGCTTTTCCAAATTGAATCTTTGATTTGCCTGTTTGAACAAAAGGGGTCTATTAGGAAGAAAATGCAAAACCCGAAACTACGTAGAGCAATATTTATCGGTCTATCGCAATGAGTCCTAACAGAATTATTAAACATATAAAATTATACCCATAAACAAGATTTTGCTTTCATTAGAAAGGGTGTTTTTTTATATATATACTTCAATTCTTTAAAGCAAAATATTCTACATCGGAAGCAAAGTCCTTCCCCAAGTGAAATGTTCATCCCAAGAAATTACAATAATAGCCACCCCTGATTACATAATAACTTAGCTCAAAGACTGAAAACACAGACAATTTTTAACGAAAATGTATTTTGAACTTCCTTGAATTTCCATATATTTCATAATACGAGTGACTGCAATAGCTGACTGATTAGAAGCTTTACAAAGCCTTGTACGTTTGATTTACGTTTGCTTTCTGCAACTCTAAGCTTGTCATTTTCAGGGACGTCGCCAGGGTATTTTGATAGAGGAGGCAAATTAAAAAAATGGGGCTGTTATACTTGCATGAACCTGCTTTATCTTCCCCATATTCTTCTTTGTTGTTCTTTTTCTTCATCTTCTTTTTCTTCCTCTTCTTCTTCTTCTTCTTCTTCTTCTTCTTCTTCTTCTTCTTCTTCTTCTTCTTCTTATCCTTCATCTTTGCTTTTTTGATCACTTGAAGAATTATTGGGGGCGGCTGCCTCCCTGCCGCACCTTCTGTAGCGCTGGCCCTGATTACGTGTACTATCGTTAGCACTTCTTCGAAAGCAATCGACATCAAGTTTGTTTTTGTTTTTGTTTGTTAATCTATTTTGAATTCTTATCATTTTACACACTGAACAGCATTGCTAGATACTTTCACTTTTCTTCCATAGACAACTCTGCTTATTCCGGGTATTCTGAGAGGAATCTCAAATTACCATTCCCTTAGTCAGGTTAGTTTCGATTTTGAATGCGTGACAGGCCTCTTTAGTATGGCCTTCGTTCTGTTATAAAAGACCAGTGTCCGAAACATTGAATTTTTATCGTTGATGACATTTGAAGGGATCTTTGTCTACTTACAAATAAGTGATTCTTGAGTGAGGCTGTAAGCCTTAAAGTACACACTTCAGAAAGCGAGCAATGCGAACAGAGTTGAGTGTTGAATCCAAATTCTTAGAAATATCAGGTGCGATAACATCACCCCAAAATGGACTCGAGACTTCATCTCTTTAAAAGTTACGCCCTTTTCCTGTTGGCCTTCAGTGTATTATGTGGACCTACCATAGGAACTGCCGTCGAAAACTGCAGTGAAGGTAAGTTATTTAGAAGGATATTTTGTACATGGACCTCGCGAGAGGATTCGACAGTGCTTCCCATTCACCCAGACAGTTCGCGTGTGGTGTGGATGGGCGTGTGTGGGTGAGCGAGTGGTTGTGTTCCGAGTGGACTGGAATCAACTCTTTTAGGGTTACAGAAGAAAATGATGGTCGTTCATGGCAGATTATCAAAAAATTTACTAACTGATTAATCAAAATTTCCTTTCTTCCTTAAAAAGTTTGGGGGATATTTGTACACTCCATTCCCCGCTCTTGAAAAAGTGGGTGACATATTCTAATAATGTCTTAAATATGTTTGATATCAATTGACTCAATCTAGCTGTGCTTTAGTCCACTGCCTGGACTGTTTCCGTATCGCGCATTCGATCTGCTGAGAATACACCATCAACGTTTATAACGGCGACAGTAGCTTTCTATTCCTGCCCTCGACAGGTGAATTTTCGTGGGTCGCGCGATTAGTGGAGTGCAGTGGCAGCAGCGTTGTGTGTGGAGAGTGCGCCGCACACTGTTAGAACAGTTGTTCAAAAGTCATTGGGTTGTTTAACATATGAACCTACCAACTGTTGCTTTAAAAAATGTGTGTAAAACAAATGGGGATTTTAACATGTTAAACAACCAAGTGATACTTAAACAACTGTTCTAACAGTGCAATGAACAAGGTTAACTGAAGGAGGGGGGAAAAAATTAAAAAGGGACAGAGTCTGGAATAGCTGTGCTTATGTTCCAAGAACACAATCATGACAATCATCAATTGCCCTCTGTATCGCAATGCATAATGAAATCCATCCGTATCCCACGAGAAAAACTAATCTGTATCACTTACCGAGAACCCGTACTGCATTTACACATAATACTTTAATATTTATATTACTGTTTACTGCACCAAAATTATGGAGTTCCCTCAACAGAAACTTACGGGACATTAAAATTTTTTGCACCATTTAAACGCAAACTGAAAAAAGATATGGCTAATTGAAAACTTTGTAGACTTTGATCTCTCTCTGACAGGTTAAAACTAT
>JAPZVO010001899.1:0-12664 GCA_029962745.1 Echinometra lucunter | reverse complement strand
TGGGCGTTGACACCAAGGTGAAATGTCTGAAATGTCTTATTCCTATAATCATGTCACAATTTGGATAATGGACACTTTTAAGAGCAAGGCAACCTTCATCAGGAAGGAAAAATTGCTCTGTCCAGGTGGATAGCTTGAAGAGACTGCACCCTTTGTGCAGAAACAAGGGCTATCAGCATAGTCAATTTCTGAGTAAGTTGTTTCAGATTAAGTGCCTTGGCTGGAGATAGCTTTCTGAGGTAGTCCAAGACCACTTTAACATCCCAGATAAAAGAGTAACGAGGTGCAGGTGGCTTTAAGTGAAACAGTCCTTTCATAAACCTATTTACAAGTGGATGCGACCCAAGAGGCTGTCGTCCATCATCAACTATAAGAAACGTGGAAAGGACACTCCTGGCAGTGTTCAGGCTACTGTATCCAACTTTTTCTTACAAATTTGTAAGAATGCAAGAACATCACAAACTTGGACATGCAAATAATTAATGTGTCTCTCTGCACAAAATCTTTCCAATTTCTGATGTACACCTGGTACTGTGCTTTAGTGGATCCTTTCCACGAAGCTACTGTGATGTCTATTGTCCTTTGTGTGAGGCCTTGCTCTGCGTAAAGTCCCTTCCAGCCTGCAACATAATAGGGATAGATGATTATTCCAAGGACGTGGAGTGCCTGAAACTGGTTGACATAATAATGTCTTACTCTTTCGAATTAACATATATGGCCGAATTAACATGGGTTCCTCCTACTGTTAAGAATGGGTTACCAAATCTGTGTTGGCCAAGTGGGCACCACTAAAATCCAACATGGCTTATCCCTTTGAATTTTTTGCAAGCACAATGGCACTAGATTGAATGGGGGAAAAGCATAAAACTTCCATTGGCTCCAATCAACTGTGAAGACATCTACTGCCCAGGCCTCTGGTTCAGGCCTCCAAGTAATGTATCTGTCAACCTGCTTATTTAGGCGGGAGGCAAACAAGTCAATTTCACGCACACCAAATCTCCTCAATATTTGTTGAAATATGCTCTTATTCAACATCCATTCTGTACTGTCTGAGAATTTTCCTGACTTGCGGTCTGCTTCAATATTCAATCGCCCAGGTAAGTGAGCAGCTGTAAGCCAGATGTTCTGACTGATACACCATTCCCAAATATCAATGGCCATTTTATTACATTCAGGAGATTTCGTACCACCCATATTGTTAAGATATGCGACAGCAGTAGTATTATCTGTTCTAACAAGTGCATGAATCTTTCTTTCTCTGAGCAAAAGGCTTGTAGCCCATGGCCAACTGCTACCATTTCTAGCAGGTTAATTCTATTCTAATTTGCTTCTTTCATCTCATCACTATTCCATCTACCTCCTGTTGAAGAGCACAGGTTTGTTGCCCCCCAGCCTTTACCACTGGCATCTGTATGGATTTCCACATCTGGTTTTGCCCTCTGCATTGGGCTGAATTGTGACTCAAGGTTCAATATCCACCACTGAATTTCATGGATGCTTTCTCCTGACAAGGTCATATTCCTATCGAAATGTCCCTTGCTCCTTGGAAGGGCAAGAATCTTATCTTTCTCTAAGGCTCTATAAAAGAGAGGGCCATATTGTACTGCTGGGAATGATGCCACTAGTTGGCCAATAACCCTTGCAACTTTTCTGATAACAGGTTTCTCAGTAGCCAACAGTTCCTGACAAGACCGCTTAATGTTCTCTTGTTTTCCTTTTGGAAGCCTGACACTCATATCCAGAGTGTTCAGATTGAAACCCAGAAAGGTAATCTCATGAGTAGGAGCTAAAATAGATTTCTCTGGTATATCGGTTTATTGGTAGGCCGATGCAAATATAATACTCATGACACAGGTCTTTTAAAACTATGGAGGCTTAACTTGGCCATTTATTAGGAGGATGAATTGACGCGATGACGATGACGACATGTCTTGACTAGGCACACTGTGAAGTGATAGTCTTGTCTTCAGACCTTTATAATAGTAATATCACTACACCTCCCTTTCTTTAAAAAGAACTAGTTTTTACTTTTTGTTTAGACAAGTACAACAAGTATTTTTCATCTTGTGCCTTTACATTTAAAGACATGATAAACATTTTCTTTGAAGCCTGTTTAACCTTAGTTTTTGTAAACAGCCTTCAATATGATAAACATACAATGTGCATAATCATGTGGTGCTTAAATAATTATGTTGCCTGAAAACTTCTGAGAGAGAGTCCTTGTAAGTAGAGTCGTTTCAAAATAATCATTCTTCAGTCCTTGGCAATTTCGTTGATAATAAATGTTTCCAAATCCTGTGAAATTATAAGTTCAGTTCAGTTTTGATTTTGATTTCTTTGAAGGTTTACAGTTTCTTTCATATTAACGTTCCTTCCATTCACTGTTCAATTAAGCGAGCTGGTGGCTTCACGTTGCGTCCACTCCTGGTTGTATATGTAGCAGTTGGTGGCACAGATGTTGATGGTGCATCTACTGCTGGGGGGCTAGCATCATCATCTCTTGGATGTGCATCATCGTCGTCGATATCATGCGACGGATACTGGTCTGTATGTGGGGCTGGCCTGATGTGACGGCGGTTTCTTCGACGTGTCACACCATATTCAGTTTCTATCAGATAAGACCGATTTGGTAGTTCGGCCTTGACAACGCCTTGCTGTGACCATCTGTTGGTTTGCGTATCAAGGAGTCTGACATGCTGACCGATGTGAAGCTTTGGAAGATCACGAGCATGTTGGTCATAGCGTTGTTTCTGTTTTGCCTTCTGCCTTTCCTTCCTTTCCTTCACCTGACCAGGATCAATGTTCTGTGGATTAAGAAGGTTGTCCATCATAGGCAGGTTAGATCTCAAGCGGCGATTGTAGAGGAGTTCTGCAGGGGATTTGCCACAGTCAAGTGGTGAGCTTCTGTAGATTTGAAGAGCTCGGTAGATGTCTTGACCACTCTGCTGGCACTTGCGCAGTAGATTTTTGACTGCTCCCTCTGCGCGACCATTGGACTGGGGATAGTATGGACTGGTTGTTGTATGGACAAAATCCCAGTCAGTTGCAAAGGCTTTGAACTCACGACTTGCGTATTGAGGACCATTGTCTGATACTAGTTCACAAGGTGTACCGTGTCTAGAGAATATCTCCTTCAACTGTGTGATCACGGCTTGGCTGCTTGTTGTTGTCATAGTACGTAGCTCGATGAACTGGGAGTAGTAGTCTACGACAACTAAGTAGTCTTTACCATTGAATGTGAACAAGTCGGATGCGACTTTTTGCCATGGTCTCTCTGGAGTCTGGTGATGTTGCAGACTTTCTTGCTGTTGCTGGGGTTTGTACATCATACATGCCGTACAATTTTGATCCATTTCTGTGATATCATGGTTCATCTGCGGCCAAAAGAGAACTTCACTTGCTCTTCTCTTGCACTTCTCTATTCCCAAATGTCCTTCATGTATCTTGTTGAGCATTTGCTTTCTCATTGATACTGGAACTACAATTCTGCTACCTTTTAGGATTAAGCCATTGGCTTCTGAAAGCTCATTTTTTACATTCCAGTACGGTCTAAGAATCATTGGACATTGGTGTTTTGCAGCTGGCCATCCTGTGTTGATGACTTGACTGAGCTGCTGCAGTGTTTCATCTTTGTCTCTTCAACAAATTGTGTCTTTCTGTTTGTAGTCACAGGTAGTGTTTCGATGATAGCATCTACATAGACTTTGATGTCTTCTTCTCGTTCTTGATTCTGTTCAGCTTCAGGATCTACTGCTCTTGACAATGCATCTGCAGTATACATGAATTTGCCAGGCGTGTAGGAGACTTTCAAGTCGTATCTCTGCACCCTGATCAGAAGACGTTGGATCCTTAGTGGACAGTCACTCAGTGGCTTGGTAAACAATGGAATGAGTGGCTTATGATCTGTCTCTACCTCTATCACTTGACTGTAGATATACTGGTGGAATCTTTCACAACCGTATGTGATAGCTAGCAATTCTTTTTCTATCTGAGCGTAACGTGTCTCTGCATCAGTCATTGCTCTAGATGCATACGCTATCGGATGCCAATTCTGTTCCTGTTGCTGTAGGAGAACTGCTCCTAGGCCATTCTTGGAAGCGTCAGCTGATATCTTCGTGGGCTTTGTAGAATCATAGAAGTGTAGCACTGGCTGCTTCATCAGAGTTTCTTTCAACTCGTGCCATGCCTTTTCTTGTTCATCTTCCCACATCCACTCTGTATTCTTGTCCAATAGGACTCTGAGGGGAGCTGACCTTGTAGAGAGGTTTGGAATGAACTTGCTCTGGTAATTTATCATTCCCAAGAAACGTTGTACGTCTTGTTTGCAGGCTGGTCTAGCCATGTTTCTGATGGCTGTAACCTTTTTTGGATCTGGACTGATTCCATTTTGACTGATCATGTCACCAATGAAGGTTAACTGGTTCACACTGAACTCACACTTGTCTCGATTGAGTTTTAGGTTTGATTTGCATGCAATGTCTAAGACTTGCCTCAGACGATCATCATGTTCGTCCTGAGTGCTTCCATATACCACAATGTCATCCATCATAGTATTGACACCTGGTACATGTACAAACATGTTGTGTATTATCTTGTGAAATACTTCTGGTGCACTACAAATACCAAATGGTAACCTGAGAAATCTGTATCTACCAAAGGGTGTTATGAACGTACATAGTTTTGAACTTTGTTCATCCAACTCAATTTGCCAAAATCCACTGGAAGCATCTAGTTTGCTGAAGTACTTTGCATTGGCAAATTCTGCTGTGATTTCTTCACGTTATGGTAACTGATAGTGTTCTCGTTTGATCACTTTGTTTAGGTCTCGCGGGTCTAAGCATACCCTAAGCTTTCCATTCTTTTTAGTCACGACAACTAATGATGAGACCCAATCTATTGGCTCATCCACTGGTTGAATGACATTCATGCGCTCCATTTTGTCTAATTCTTGCTTTACTTTGTCACGTATTGGAAATGGAACTTTGCGACATGCGTGTTTCACTGGCTGTGCGTTTTCTACCAACACAATATGATGTTTTCCTGGCAAACATCCTAGGCCTTCAAACACATCGCAGTATTCATCAACAATTTCATTGTCTGAGTTCTTTTCAACTACATGGACGCGCTTCACAAGTTTCAATCTTTCGCAATCTTGTAAGCCAAGTAATGGTTGACTATTGCCAGGCACTACGAAAAATGCCATGTTGTGGGAAATACCCTTGTATCGGACTTGCGTATAGCAGCGACCTTTTGCAGGAATAAGCGTTCTGCCATATCCTGACAACTGTGTTGTCACCGAATGCAACTTTGGTTTCGGTTTCAATTCTGGTAGACTGATTCAGAAATTGTACTTGTTTGCGCTCCTGTATCAAGCTTGAAGTTTACTAGAGTCTCATTGACCTCAATCTCAGCTTTCCACTCGTCCTTTGACCCATCTCTATCGATAGCATCAACAAGGAATTCAGTAGGGGTTTTGGTAACAAATCCCATATCTTCTCGCAATTCACTGACTGCTTTGACTATTGGTGTCTTACAACACTTGGCAAAGTGATTACGTAGTCCACACTTTCGACAAATCTGACCTTGAGCCGGACAATTACTCTTACCATGGAAATTACCACACCTGGTACAGGCATTCCTGGATTTCTGAGTGGATTTCTGATCTTGACCCTGTTTCGGTCTCACATTTTGACTAGTACCTTGAGTTTGTCTGGAATTTTGTTTGTGTTTTGTACCTGGAAATGATTTTCTCTTACTACCGAGAGCATCAAATGATAGATTCACATCCTGGAAACACAGCTCTTTGGCCTGAGCTCGTGTAGTTTCAGCAGCACGACACTACTGCAAAGTCTTTTCAAGATTCAAGTCTTCTTGTCTCAGCAATCTCTCTCTCACGCTATTATCAGTCATTCCACAGATAATGCGATCTTGTATCAAACTCTCAGTTAGCTCTCCAAATTCACACGACTGTGCCTTGTTTCTCAAATCTGTTGCATACTGATCAATTGTCTCATGTGTGTTTTGTGAGCGTGTGAAGAACTTGTGTCTTTCATATGTGACATTTCTTTTAGGCATGCAATATTCTTCAAATTTCTTCATGACAACTTTCAACTTCATCTTGTCATCATCATTTGCAAAGACAAATGTGTTATACACTTGCAAGGCTGCATCACCTATGCAATGCAAGAATATGAGCATTGGGACTTATCCTCTTTCTCAGCCATTCCACTGGCTACATTGTACAACTCAAATCGCTGTCGGAACTTTTTCCAATTTTCCGCGATATTTCCGGTCAACAAATCTAGCGGTGCTGGTTGTCTAAGACTAGTAGCCATGACGGATATGTGTACAGATATTATGTATGGTGTGGGTTTATTAGTGTATCAATGTTAGAGCCGATCCCTACAATTAAACTAATCACTAGTTTAGTTACTGCCCTAGTGGCTTATAGCACTCATTTACACTATTTAGTTCAGTTTATTTAGGCAACTATGCAATGCTCGTGTTACCTATATCCTTTAGATCATAGCGTAACCAGCATTCACAGTTCCTTCACCGAGGCAATCACAACTGCATTGCATTGATCACAACAATCAGCTGTTTAGTCACTTCACGTTCACGTTAGTACACACACACATGCATGCAATTCACACTCAATTCACTATTGCGCAATCTATCACGTACGCTGAATTGATACGACGTCATCGACTTCTCCCGGTCCGTACCTGAAATTATCCTCCTATTCTTCCTTTCCACTGGATTCGATGATCCTGACACCATATATCGGTTTATTGGTAGGCCGATGCAAAATACTCATGACACAGGTCTTTTATAACTATGGAGGCTTAACTTGGCCATTTATTAGGAGGATGAATTGACGCGATGACGATGACGACATGTCTTGACTAGGCACACTATGAAGTGATAGTCTTGTCTTCAGACCTTTATAATAGTAATATCACTACATCTGGGTGAACAATGAACCCAAATTTGATAGCAACCTAGTACTTGCGCTCACTGCTGCTTGCATTTGCTCTGCAGTTTTTGGAATGATAAGTGTATCATCTAGATATCCAATTACAATGTGGCCCTGCTCCCTGAGCATTGCAAAACATGTTAAAGAGCCTTGGGGCTGAGCTAAGCCCATTGGGAAGTGCTTGAAATTGCCATGACCTTCCCAGCCATGTAAATCTCAGAAATTTTCGAGAGTCTGGGTGGATAGATACCGTGAAGTATGCATCTCGAAGGTCAACCGAAGCCAAGTAATTCCCTGGAGAAATGAGGGGTACAGCTGTCTTAATATTGTCCAACTTGAAATGCTGATATAAAATTACTTTTGTTAATTTTGAGTTTTTTCTGACAAATCCAGGATGACCCTGAGGCCTCCATTCTTCTTTGCCTTGTGAAATATTTGATATGAATTCCCCTTCACATGCTTCTATGACATTTTTCTCTACCAGCTTGTTGATTTCTTCTTGAATCATAGCAATTTCCTTAGAATTTCTTTTCAAAGTTTGCATTGCATAACAAGGCACAAACTTCCTGCTGTTCAGGAGCCATGTTGCTTGGATTGAGCAGGCTGACATAAGTCGAGATGCCTCTTATTAGGGACTTTTGAACCCTCATAATCCGAGGCCGAGCCGCTGCAACCGCCAAGCGGTCGGCTGCCTCCAGCATCGCCGGTAGGTCCCCGCCCACGGTCCGTGTTGGTAGCCGTCCCTTTCGCTGCTGCTGCGCTGTCAGCTGGGCTAACACTCATCGCCTGATGCGGCTCTGTTGCTTTGTTTTCGTCCGAAGATTCTGCCGCTGCGCGGTCAGTTTTCTTCTCTTTGTTCTCCTTTTCCTTCTGTTCTTTCATAATTTTGATAATCGGAAAGGAAGAATTTCCACAAAATTCTTGAAAATATCGGAGGTTGTGAAAATCCTTTTCACACACGCACAAAACGCGCCAACGAATTGACACACATGTTACAACGGGATCTCATTTACACCCGATTCAGGCATGTAGTCTCAATCAGAAACTTACGTAATAAAATCACCAGTCGAGAAATGTGATGAAAACATACGAACATCTGACGAACATCTGATGAATATCTGACGAATATCTGCAGTCAAGCCTCAAGTCACAGTCACCCGATGCTGCTGTCGCCCGAGCCTTATCCTAATTCCTGCGCCAATATGATTGTATGATGTGTAGATGTACATATATGGCTTTCCATAGCTTTGCGGGTTGACTCGGCCGCAACCAATAAATACCACAACACCTTATCTGAATCGTCTGGTATTTTTCCTTTATTTACTGGCGTGGTGGCAGCGGTGTATGTGATCAGAACACCGGGGCCGATAATCGTTACCCAGGATAAAAATATCAGGAATAAGGGTAATTAGCTCATACAATTGGGGCCAGGCGTTCATCAGTTACGTTTTTGTGTGATAATTCGGGTTCGGCATACAGAGTTATGTATTTATAAGTGTACGTAGTCCCATGTACTACAATGCGCGCTGCATCAACGAAGCGATGCACGGCCGTGGCTGAGCCCACCCCCTCCGGCGCACCATCAATGCAGAGATGCATAGCCGCTACTGCCATGGCACCTCAGCGTAGGTGTTCGGCTAGCAAAAATGAACATATTGTGACAAATCAACCCCGTAAAGACAGTCCTTGTTTCCCTGCTGCCGTCAAGGTAATCCGTGATCAGGTTCTTCAGGTCGAATGGCACAGTGGTTCGCCTGTGAATTTGGTTCAGGAGTCAACTGCTGTAACTTTTGGTTTCGAAATCATTGTAGATGATTTCGGATATGATGACTATGTTGATCCTGATGATGAGTCATTTGTCTTGCCATCTGGCATTAATTGTAGGCCTTACTTGTTTTAGGCTTTTCCATGACGGATATGAATTGTGGTGTGATGGTTTTGTGGTTGAAGACGAAGTTTTTGAGCTGAACAGCCATGTTGGTGTACATGTAATAGCTGGTGCTCCCTTTATGGAGCACAATAATGTCTCTGTCCGGCCTTCCAAACACCAAATCACGTTTGGAGACAACTGTGTTTCTCATACACATCACCTGAGGGTATTTATGCTCCACCTAGTCCTAGTACTCTTCGCAAATTGAGTGTGAGTGTGTTCGAGACAGACCATATGTTTGAGAAACATGAAGCGGAGCGCAAGGGCGAGTTCACCAAGAATGAGATCGCCGAGGTATGCAAACGTGCGTCTCCAAGTTCAGAGAACAGAGATGAGTGTGAGCATGATCTTTTTGACCAAGAGGATGTGTATATAGACAAGGACAAAGAAGTTGTCATGAGTATGATATTGACGAGTTTGAGAAATTGCCCCGAATTTGAGCTTGTGCACAATGGGACGAGAATGATAGATGTATGTGAACATGACGAAGTTGAGATGGAACATGAACAAAGTGAGATAACACAGTCTTCATACAGTGAGTTAGAGAAAAGGATGTGGATTGCAGTGAAATCACCATACACAAATGCAGAACAGAGTCGAGTTGTGATGACAATAACACCAATTGCGAGCTCATTGTAATAGAGACAGAGCCTGCACACATTGATACTCAGACCTCTTGTGACAGTGCTGAGAAAGAGTCAAGGTGGAAAATGCATGAGTCAGAAAACAGTTGTGATGAATGTATTTGTGATCTTTTGATCAGGATAATTCATGCTCAAGATACGCATGTGAGGTCAAGGCTGAGAGAAATGGTCTTGGTCAGTTCCATTGCCAGGATAAGCAGCTCCATTGGAATTAATGTAGGGTATTTTGACCAGAGTTGCCTGGACACTGGTCATTCTGATAGAGTTTTGCCAATCGGTGAATCTGGTGTTAACCGATCAGTCCTTCCCTGGACTGAGCATATCTCTGGGCTTTTCCTTCGACTGAGCATAGCTCTGGCTTTCCTTGCACTGAGCATAGCACTGGCATTCCTTCGACTGAGCATAGCTCTGGCTTTCCTTGCACTGAGCATAGCTCTGGTTTTCCATTCACCAAGCAGAGTCTTGGATTTCTGCTTTCTGAGGAAATAACTCTTCTTCCTGCATGATAGAGTGTGTAACTTGGATCATTGCACCATCTCTGTAAGTCTTGCCTGTAATAATACAGAGTCCAAGTTTGAGAGAGAGATGTTTGGTAATGAGAAACACTGAATCCATTGTTGATGAGACACTGTGATCATAACACTAAATCCACGTCTGAGGTAGAGAGATTTGCTGATGAGAAATCATATGATGGTGTTCTCATGATCTTTGGTCAGATAGTAATGATCATGGTAAGGATTCAGCTTCCCGCCTTGATATCTCGACCGTGAATCTCCTTCATAGCTTCACCAGTCCAGTGTTTCGCACAGTGATCAGTACTACAACGAATCCGATGTGGCCTCGCCGCCTACTCTCCTGTGTGATCGCACCAGTGACGGCTATGATGGACATCCCTACTGATGACATAGCTGGTCCTCCTAGTAATCACCCCATGAGCACACGGACGATACTCCTGATGATACCTCCCTCCCTGGTATCTGTGCTCTATCTTCAGATGTGGTACCTTTGGGGACCAGCCCCATCCAGGGCCCTACTGTCTACAGTGTGCACTTGCAGAACCCCCCACACTGATAGTGACAACACAAGGCCTCCTTCAAACCTTCGCTGACGTTGGCCCTACCTGCTATGACACCAGCCCACCTGGAATGTGCTTCCCTGAACCTGTGGCCCCGCCCCCGCCCTCAGTTGTCGCTGACGGTCCATTCCACATGCCCCCGTGATGGAGCTCCTCATTCCCTACCATCGGATGATGACCGCTTACCTTGGCCTTCAGTCTTCTCCGAGCTCTTTCCATGTGACTTTGCCGGTGCCATTTGGATGAACATTATTATTATATTATCATTATTATTATTATTATTATTTGACCAATAAAAAGGAATACGGATACAAAGCATAAGACAACAGATAGCAAAAGATGAGACCGAATGACATGTGGGTCAGGGTTCACAAAAGAGAAGTCTTCTCTGTTGCCCGTAGGCATGTGAACCCACACATGCCATTCCAAAATATAATATATTTTGCACAAGATAATTATACAATCATAAAAAGAATTTAAAAATATCACTATTGCCTACAAACTGTTCAGGAATTGTAAATGAAATCTAGCTTACACCTCGAAAAAAAATCATAATATCACTAGACTAAACAGAAGGGAAAGAAAGAAGAGGATCAGTAAGGAAAAGAGAAAAAGAAAGAAGAGAAGGGAAGAGAAGAAGAAAAAGTGGAGTAAAAAGAGGGGAGTGGAAGAGGAGAAGAAGAGAAAGGGGAAGAAAAAGGAGGAAGAGAAAAACCAGAAAGGAAATACAAGGGTACATCGTAGTTCAAAGGTAGCAGGGCAAGTACATATATAACGATTTGAATTGAATGCAGAGGATTAAAAAATACAAATGAGTAATAAAAAGGTATGAAACCGAGCTCTATGTTACATCTAATTCCAGAAGTTTACGTTATTGTGCACATAGCATATCTAGATTTATATCCATTGTCTTGTCTACCATCTTGGATCCCCTTTCCTCGGCACCCCCAGCGAAATCCCTTGGCCCTCCCATGCCCCCTTATATTTTTCCAGGTTGGGCTTCATTAGTTTGGTTACCCACCCTTGTTTTCTATTTATACTTGTGTATTTATTTTTGCTTCAGTTTGTGCTCTCTATTTTGTAATATAATAAGTGTAACCTTCAGTGGTAGTTTTTTGAGTTAACTATATGCCCTGAGAAATAACTTATAATTTTTAATAACTTTTATATATTTGGTGCCATTGTTATTGGTTGTATGTATGAATCCATTTTTATTACCTGTCTATCTTAGATTTGTTCAATATTTTACAGGGTTTGAAGTTTTTGATTAATTTCTACAGACCTACCTTTTGTTGCCTGTGTTCAAAGTAAACTGATGATATAGCATAATTGGCTGAGTTTATAGTTATGCAGTGTTGGCTGGTTGTATCATGTCACATGACTTTGGGGTTGCAATGATATTACACATACCATATTGTGTTTCCCTCACTAGGACCCATTTTAATTGTTGTCTATTGGTAATCCTCATTACATGCCCCATTTGTGTACTTTTACATTTCACTCACTATATGTGCATTCTATTTGCACTTTTAATACATGCATTATATCCTTGTTTATAATCATACATTTAAGTATATCTTGTCGCTTCTATTGCTGAGTGATGCTCTCACAATCTCATTGCTTGCCAATGACTGGTATTTTCTGGCTATGTTTTGGAGGTTGTGCTACTCAATCACCATACTACTCATAACCATAGCTGTCTAATTTGTTGCCATTTATACTCATAATGCATATGTTAGGTATATTTCACAATCATAGTCATAATCTTTGCCAATGTTTCAAACAGTGCTATCAATGTCTAACTTTGTACATTTAGTGTAGCTGATTTTTCCATGCATGTTTCAAACAGTGCTATCAGTGTCTAATTTTGTACATTTTGGTGTAGTTGATGTTTTTCCATACAGATTGCTGCATGCATACATGTGGATCATTTCATATAGAGTTGTTTATATTGTTTCCAGTGTGATTTTGCCAGTTAGCCTAGGACAGCAGTATATGTCAGTAGTTATACACTGCAATTTTTTTTATTCTGTTTGTTT
>JAPZVO010001898.1:0-12664 GCA_029962745.1 Echinometra lucunter | reverse complement strand
GGTCCTGTTGTAAGAGTTGGAACGTAATGAACCCTCTTGAAGAAATGTACATTACTGTACATAAAGAATTGTAAAAAAAAAAAAAAAAAAACATAAAAAAACCTACTATTTGAAATGTCTACAAATATTTGTAAGAAACAATTGAGAAACCAGTGTTAATGGAGTAAAGGTAATCCCTACTAAGCAGTTTATGCATGGCGAAGAATAATCATGAAACTTCCAAAGAGAAAGGGAAAAAGTGAGAGAAGGGTTGTCACCTTGCTTAAAGAAATGACGCGAAGCAAAGGCTGCTTAACTATATTTTCGTTTTTCAAAGGATATCTGACAAGTATGGTAAAAGATTTTATATTCTAGGCAGTCAATATGCGTCCTGAAATTTAAAAGATCTTTATTGGCATACATAGGTGACTCAGGGTGAAAAGACTTACTCTCTGAACAATCCTGTCCAGTAAATCCATCAGCACAGTCACAAGTAAACGTGTCAACCCCATCTGTACATACTCCACCATTCATGCAAGGATTCGGGTCGCAGTCATCGATATCTACAAGTTAAAACAAAAAATAATCAGGAAAATAAAGTACAAGAAAATGTGCTAATTGCTGTTACATGAACATATATAAACCCAATCCGTCAACTCAAATGCAAACTGCATTTTCTGTTTTGTTTTTTTTTTTCATTTTTTTTTTGTTTTTTTTTGTTTTACAGCATAATGAAGTTAGATTTGCCCTTAATTTCACTGTGGGATCTGCTGGGTCCTGTTGTAAGAGTTGGAACGTAATGAACCCTCTTGAAGAAATGTACATTACTGTACATAAAGAATTGTAAAAAAAAAAACAAAAAACATAAAAAACCTACTATTTGAAATGTCTACAAATATTTGTAAGAAACAATTAAGAAACCAGTGTTAATGGAGTAAAGGTAATCCCTACTAAGCAGTTTATGCATGGCGAAGAATAATCATGAAACTTCCAAAGAGAAAGGGAAAAAGTGAGAGAAGGGTTGTCACCTTGCTTAAAGAAATGACGCGAAGCAAAGGCTGCTTAACTATATTTTCGTTTTTCAAAGGATATCTGACAAGTATGGTAAAAGATTTTATATTCTAGGCAGTCAATATGCGTCCTGAAATTTAAAAGATCTTTATTGGCATACATAGGTGACTCAGGGTGAAAAGACTTACTCTCTGAACAATCCTGTCCAGTAAATCCATCAGCACAGTCACAAGTAAACGTGTCAACCCCATCTGTACATACTCCACCATTCATGCAAGGATTCGGGTCGCAGTCATCGATATCTACAAGTTAAAACAAAAAATAATCAGGAAAATAAAGTACAAGAAAATGTGCTAATTGCTGTTACATGAACACATATAAACCCAATCCGTCAACTCAAATGCAAACTGCATTTTCTGTTTTGTTTTTTTTTTTCATTTTTTTTTTTGTTTTTTTTTGTTTTACAGCATACTGAAGTTAGATTTACCCTTAATTTCACTGTGGGATCTGCTGGGTCCTGTTGTAAGAGCTGGAACGTAATGAACTCTCTTGAAGAAATGTATATTACTGTACATAAAGAATTGTAAAAAAAAAAAAAAAAAAAAAAAAAAAGGGGGGGGGGGGGGTCCACGATAACCACAAAACTTCAACCAGCTGATTTCAAGTGTAAATGGACATGTTTATGCATGGATATTTTCCATATTTCTTCCCTTTTCACGGAAAAAAACTACTATTTGAAATGCCTGCAAACATTTGTAAGAAACAATGAAGAAACCCGTGTTAATGGAGTAAACATAATCCCTACTAAGCAGCTTATGCATGGCAAAGAATAATTACGAAACTTCATAAGAAAAAGGGAAAAATGAATGAAGGGTTGACACCTTGTTTATAAATGACGTGAAGCAGAGGCTGCTTAACTATATTTTCGTTTTTCAAAGGATATCTGAAAAGTTTGGTAAAAACAATCTATATTCTATACAGTCCATATGCGTCCTGAAAATTGAAAGATCTTAATTGGCATACGTACGTGACACAGGCTAAAAAGACTTACTCTCTGAACAATCCTGTCCAGTAAATCCATCAGCACATTCACAAGTAAACGTGTCAACCCCATCTGTACATACTCCACCATTCATGCAAGGATTCGGGTCGCAGTCATCAATATCTACAAGTTAAAAAATCATCAGGAAAATAAAGTACAAGAAAATGTGCTAATTGCTGTATCATAAACATAATTATATACATATATAAAATTTATCAGTCAACTCAAATGCAAACTGCTTACAGCTGCGGGGTTTTTTTTATTTTATTTTTTTTAACGCATACTGAGGTTAGATTTGCCCTTAATTTTACTGTGGGATCTGGTAGGTCCTGTTGTAAGAGTTGGAACATGATGAACCCTCTTGACAACAATATGCAAAATTCATCTCGTTTCCATTTAGCGACATTTAAAAAAATATATATATAAAGTAAATATTATTTTGTCTCAAAAACCTCCACATTTTTTTTTTTTTTTTTTAATTCTAGCAATATGCCCATTGGAAGGACAATCTTTTAGGAAAGTAAGAAAAAAAAAAGATTGAGCAGTACTGATTGAGCAGACCTGATAAACTGAACAAAGACCAACAATCATAGAATCTACACGTATGAAATTATCACAAGAATACACACAATAAAGGTATGAGGACATGAGGATGAATGGGTTCCCTCACCTGATTCCAAAAACATCCTTAGTAGACTACTGTAAGGGTAGACAAAAACATCAATGTAGCTACTGGTCTGGGTGACATCACCCAGCTGCTGGGGGATGGATTCTCCACAGTAGCCTACTTTGAAAATTTTGTCACCTGTATTACAGAAAATACTGTGTCACTAGATCATAATCTCTTACAGTTACCTACTAGAGAATCAGTGCGTAGCTAGCGCGCTCGCTACTATACTGCGAACGATTCTCCACGAGATATAGAGGATGGCTGTCGCACGAACAAGTAATTCATCGCGGCAGCGCCAGCTGGCCCGCCCGGAGCTAGTACCTAGCAGTGAATCAGCAGGGCCGGCCTGGAGCAAACTGAAGACTCGGTTAAGGTGAGTTTTGCTATAGGCCTAACGGTAACCCTAGCTAGGTTAATGTTGGAAGTATAGATGATTTTTATTTATTTATTTATTTATTTATTTATTTATTTATTTATTTATAATCTTTTGTCAAGGTAGGCCATTCACCAATAATTAGTGGTCTTCCATGGGGTCCTGAATGAACATATTTACACCAAAATGCATACCGTATATACAGAATAGTTAAGAATAAAATTCCATAACAATGTCAGATAGATATACAAAGAAATAATAGATGGGGCACAAACGAATACTTCGTTTGTAGAATAAACATAATCAGTAACTTAGTTCAGTTGCAGAACCAAAGAGGGATATATTGATTAGCCCCATTGTGCATAATCATGTTAATATTTCAGAGTAAGCACGTACCTCGTAGTGTATTATCGCCTGAGCTATTCACAAGTTACAACTTTGTTTAAACAATCTCTTAAATGAATTAATGGAGGGAGCTTTTCTTATCGAATTGTCCAGCTTATTCAATTCAAATACAGAAGATACAATTCGGTTACACTTATAACAATCAGTGTGAAATCTTGGTACACGTAAGCATCCACAATCTATTTGCCTTGTATGATGCTCATGTACAACATTAGGCTTGATTAAGCCTACCTGAAGGTAAGAAGGTGCTAAGTTATAAAAGCATTTATACATGTATATCATCATAACGCGACTTGACTCAAACCGTTTGTCTATACTCATCCATTTCAGACTTTTGAACAAAACAGCCGACGGCGTGTCCTACGTTTTGTTCAATATTATTCTTGCAGCCCTCTTTTGAATTTTTTGCAGCTTAGTTTTTGTATGTCATACCGTCATAGATTTAGTCTAGTCCTGTGAACAACAAAAAGAAAAAAAAAGCATGACTTCGTTATGTTAAGCGTTAACAGCCAAGAGTGAAGCCCACATACTATAATTTTCGGGTTGATATTTCTACTTTTACTGTATTTACAGGCCACCTGCAGCAGGTTCATAGATCTGACGGGGTGCATGCAATGTTTGAGTTAGTCTTAAACTAAGTACGAGGTACAGGCAAATTTACCAAAAGTGGTAGGTATGTGCCGCGGGCGAGACAAAAAACGGGCTTTGGAACGGACTTATTGGGGAAAGGACGGTCTTCGGAACGGGACTTGAAACTAGTACAAAATGTTTGTGAAAACAGGTGTCACTGTACATGCTGTAATGGTTCGCCTGCGTGTGAGTGCGTATGTATCCCTATGGGACGGGCATACATGCATGCAGCTAATGTTAGCCCGGAGAAGCGACATGGGTGCTGGGTGCTCGCGCAGAGGCGATGGTCGGACAGCACTGGCTGGCCTGCGTGCGGCACGATGCAAAATGCTATGCTATGCTTTGGAATGGTTTTCTTTCTTCTTTTTCTCAACAATAAGAAAAGGCTATGCTCTGGAATGGAAATCTGAGTGTAAAAAGGCGGTCTCCTCTGCAGCATATACCCACCACGCATTATATACCGGAATTTAGGGCCTAGTTAGATGGCTTTGCACTCGTGCCCATGCATAGTCCGGGGTCACAGCCAGACAAACAATTCTATATAAGTTATAACAAAATTTTGGAAGTTATGCCCAAGGATCTAGCTGATTTCCATCCCTTTGCAGGGGGGGGGGGCACTCAGTTGACGGGTGTCTGCCTCAGGCAGCCCAAAATGAGGGTCTGACGATAGGAGTAGTCGCGGAAAATACAGTCCTAAACTTTGTGACCAAGGTGCAAAGTTCGTGTCCAGTGGTCTGTGCACTTGACCTGTTGTTGAGCGTACTTTAGATTCATCCATGCATCATCATCCGGTATACAGAAGTGAGGTAGTCTTGTGAATCTCCCTGTTGTCGTTGAGAAAACTTATTTCATATAGGCCCTTAACTATAAAGGGTATGCGATATAGAATGTCAGGAAATATGAAACTGTGAAAATGTCCTCACACATAAACAATGCCAGATGTGCCTATCAGTTATATTCTGCACATGCATGTACAGGTTTTTTTTTTGAAAACACCCTAAACAATTTTTTTAAAGGCTATTTAAAAATATCCCCTTTACTTTTTTCCCCAAGCACTTGCGTAGCTAAGGGGGAGGGCAAAAGGTGACAAGGCTCCCCTGTTGATCAGCGAGGAGTAACCCGCCCCCCCCCACAAAAAAATCAAATCCACTTCACATAACTTGCCCTACCCTGCTAAATGAAAGTAAAATGTAATATGCAATTTCTAAATAAGTTACCCCTAATACCGAATTATAGTGTGCAGAAAATGCATGAATTTTTAAAAATCTCCCTACCGTGTGAGGGGGATATACCCCCTCGAGGCCTCCACATCCTCCCTTCCCCTTGTTGAAAATTCCTGGCTATGCCAGTTCCCCCAATTAAGCCTCTCCCCAAAAAGTCCACCCCTAAACAAGTTTAACTTCCATGAATGTACTCAATCTGAATATGGGGAAAGCGCAATATAAATAATAAGTAATAATAATAATGATAATGATAATAATAATAATAATAATAATGGTAATGAGGAGGCAGAAAAGGGTTCTCTTTCAATGCCTTATATATATATATATATATATATATATATATATATATATAAATTTGGGGATATTTTCCGCATATAGACCAATTTCACAACGCAAGAGGGCAGCAGACTGTTCGACACAGTTCGACATACTGCGGTGGGCGCTCCAACTTTTATAGTACACAAGTCAATAGCGCGCATGTACATTCGTTCGATTTTTAGTCTATTTTGACCAATATATGCAGATTTCTTTTAATATTTGCAATGAGAAATTGTCAGGGAAGTTCAGGTCGCAGCTGTGCGGTGCTCGAATGCCACAAGAATTGGAGAAAGTTTAAAAATTGGAAGCTAACTGAGTGCGAAATTCACTCGCTTTTGACTCATGAAGCCTGTTTGTGTGAGAAGCCGTACTCCCTACACAGGTGTCCGTAAGCAATGCGAAGGAATCCGTCGCCAGTGGGTACAAATATCAACAGAAAGGACTTTGAAGTCAAGAAACATTATCATTATGTACTTCGGCGTAAAATTGAGTGAAAACATGACTTTGTAAACAGGGTAAGATTGAGGGCTCCCGTTTACTACGGCTTCTATGCTGCAACCGAACTTATACTGACAAAACTAAGTTGAAAAACTATCGAAAGTACAAAAATACATCAAACCTTCATCTGTCAGATATGGTCATTTTCTTACCTCATCTACCCATGTATCCATGCTTTATTTTATTGATATAGAATAAAGTAAATGGAACAATATTAGGGCATATCTCATATTTTACATTCATTTTGTACATAGAGCCAATCGCGGTCAGCGCGCTTTCCCACCGCAGCAATGGTGTCGCCGATAGAGGGCCAAATACATAAACCGGAGGTGAAATTGGTCTATAGAACTAAAAGGAGACGGAAATTCTGTCTTTGCCGTTTTTTTTTTTAATTTGCATCTCAATGCTACCATAGATTTTAGAAAATTACATAAAAAACATCGGCTAATTTAATTTTATTCAGTGCATGCGCATGCGCTGCAGCGCCGATTCACAAGCAGAAAAACTGCAATCTGGCGGTCAAAGACGATTTTTTTGGCTAGCAGAAATGAGTTCAGACCAGGCGAGTTTACTGCCATTTTTGTGATTCAGGTATTGTTTTTGGGGCTGTTCAGTCGATGTATTGTGAGATTGGGTGAAACTAACTACTTAACCCTGGCATATGCCTGGCTGTAACTTAAATCTAACGTTACGTTTGTCAGCCAGGAACAACCGCAGTTCTTCGCCAGTACCAGCGACCTAGCTTTTCTTGATTTCTGGTGGTGTGACGTGTTCACCTCCGTTCTTCAGTTGATGATAATGCAGTTGTTTATTGTTTGTTCTTCTTACCGGAATATCATTCATGGGTTTGATGACTTATTTCTTATCGGCTCAGGAATAATTCCTTTTGCGACAGCCATCAAATTCAGGGATGCAACTTGGAATGATATTCTATCTTACATTTCTAACGTTAGTCTAACATGTTGCTCGTTAGGCCTAGCATAGCTAGTTAGTCGATCACCCGCAGGCAGAGACCGAAAATTCTGTCTCAAAATTTCGACTTTAACCTCTTATTCTGGTAGGGTCGGCTCTCCCCATTTTTAGAGACAAGCGCCCTTGTGCATCCCATTGTACATGGACATGGTGGCACAGCGAGAAGCCGCTGAAAAACGACCTGAAATCCATTGTTTATGCATTTTTATTTTTTTTTAGCAGATGCAGACCAGTATAGTTGAAGAGAACTGGGCAAGACTTCCTTTTGCGACAGCCATGACAGCCACCCAACATGTAGGGTGTGCTTTATTCCGTTAGCAAATTTGGGTGGCTGTCGCAAAAGGAAGTCTTTCCGAGAACGAACTTTCAAAATTATCCTCACGCTTCAGCTTACTAATATCATGATTTATTCCTTTTAACTCTCCATTTTCAGGTATTAATTTCAGGGTCCTAGGTCCTTTTAACTCTCCATTTTCAGGTATTAATTCCAGGGTGCTAGGTCCTTTCTTTTGAAAATCTTGCAGCCAACTTCTCTTTTTGTAGTTCTCCTCCTACATGTATCCCCTTATCTGAGATCAGTGAATTCAAGCTCCAGCGCAGCTCGCATTTCAACTATATTCAGACCAGTAGGCCTAGTATGAAACAACAACAACAGCATCATTCGTAAGTAGCGATATGCCTATGGTTTGTACGGCGTACGTATGTTTGGGCATGTAACGTTATGTACGAATGATGTTGTTTTATATTGGTTTGAATACGGAAACTAATTGTTATGGCAAACAGAAAATGAATGGTCGCATCTGCTTTTTATAATAGAGAAGAAGAAGAAATATGATTTCACTTGCCAGCATGTTACTTAGGTTGTAACTTTCCATTTCTCAAGGTCACTTCCCATTATTGCCACTCAAAATGATGAATTTTAGACTCGAAACTGTTGCTCTTCTTGTTTGTAACTCGACTGCATGCTGTCGAGTCATGTCAGTTAAAGGGGCCAGCAACTGAGAAATCATAGGGAAAAGCAGGGTGATCTCGGATGAGAGAGGAGGAATGCAGTCAGTCGCTCAAGTTTCAAGACAAGGGATAATCTGTTCTATAACTGAGACTTATTGCCCTGATTCAAATTTCACGCAATGGAAAAAAACAATGAAACAGCTAACTGTGACTTATTGCCCTGATTCAAATTTCACACAAATGAAAAAGCAATGAAACAGCTAGTCATATGGAAAAACAATTACTTGATCAGCTTCCTGGGAAAGCCTGAGGGGTGTTACGTAATCCGTGGTGTAATGGCTAGACTAACCAACCAGAAGTAAACTATATTTTGTATTTTTAAATGTTAGTTGGAGCATTGTTGTACAAGACGTACCTTCGAGGGAACATGATGAGACCCTTTAAAGACGCTAGGTCGTGGGCTTTCGTGGGGAATGGATCATAATTTGCTGACACCAGACTTTGTGAAAAATACCTGTAATAGAGCTGCATTTCTGGAGCACAGCAAACAAGCTGTCCCACCACAAACATTCTTCTGCCTGCTTCGGGCATTTTCGGGCCAGGGAAAGTGAGATAATGACTTTGCCATATGGGGAAAGGGTTTGCATAAGGTCTGTTGGTCATAAAACTCACAGTGATGGACAACACCTGTTACTGGGTAAGCACCCATGGTATGAAATTCCCCATGAAAGCCCACGACCTAGCGTCTTTAAGAGTCTAAACATTTTAGATTGTCGAGAAATGAGAACCCGTAGTAAGTGACCAGACTGAGTTCGGTAAACTTCGTGCTGTCCGAACTCTTATCAAATTAGTCAGACGGGCTCGCACAACGGACGGGTCATAACGTACATTTTACAAGTAAGCAAGCCTTTTGCAAATTCATTTTCCCCATGATTTCCCAGTTGCTGGCCTCTTTAACTGGCTGCCATTTTGTGCACATTGGTTCCCCATAGGCACATACACAAATTGCAAAATGTCCATTGAAACTAGATCATATATTTTATGATAACAAATTTTAAAAGATATTTTAAGATATTTCATTAAAACAAAAAACCCACCTCTTTTCTGGTTTCCTTTCAATGGACATGATTTAATAGATGTCTTAGTCATACTGAAAGGTAAAAATATGTTTCCCCCCCCCCACCCTCCGCCCTCAAGTGTGATATTTAGTTTCATACAGACTTGTCACGTTTGCAGGACAGGTCAATTCATTGACCGAGTACACAGGATGAGTGGTCTGGATCAAGGTTTAGACTCTTTAACTAATTCAGAGGGTCTATGGCACCCATAAAGGTCCGATGAAAATCAAAATATTGGTTTATTCTCTCAAAATCAAAAGCTTACCTGAGCTGTGATGTCAGCAAAATAAGAGCAATGCATCCTGGGAGTTTGACTAATCCCAAATTCTGGCTTCCAGTTTATAACCATTAGAAGACCCTTCACTTTCGATCTCTCGCTATAGCGCAGTAGGTGGTGCGTCGGTCATGAGAAGTGAATGGTCTGATGTTACAGGTTCGAGTCTCGTCGGGTATGTTAAGTCAAGAAACAAATGAAAGAAAATCCCTGAAGAAGAAACTGAGGAGATCCATTTCGTACTCAGAAAATTTGGGTGGTTGTCGCAGAGGGAAGTCTTTGCATAACCATTGGCTCTTTATGGTCATCATTTCATCGTAATGTTGAGAAATTTGTACACATACCCACACACACCCTCACACACACTGCTGAATATAGGGTGAACCACTTTTTTTTTTTTTTTTTGAACATCAGTTCTTATGCCTGTGATTGAAACGGCTGGCAGCAAGCTTAATCCCCCCCCCCCACAGCCAGTCAGAGCTCGTCATTTCTCCATGTATTGTTCACTAGAGCGTTTCAAAAAGCTCAAGTGTCACTGATGTAGTGGAGGCCACATTTTGCTGGCCTTACCCTCGGGCCAGGTCACATGTACATGTACAAAATCTATTGGAGAAAATTTTATTCAGCGGCCTTGTGACTCTGAATTGCTCATTTTTTTTTCAAAGTTTGAATGAGATCTGTAAAATTTTGTTACGGTCTTATCATATATTACTCATATAAACCCCCGTCAAATGAAGTAAGGGGGTATAATTACAGGACTCAGCGTACAGTCAGATAGGCGGTTAGGTGGGCGGTCGGTCCATTGCTAATCTTGTGGATTTCACTACTTCCTCATTTTCTGAACAGTGTTATGAAAGTCGGCACACATATCTTTGGATGAAGATATTTATATACTATAGACATTTTTTTTTAATCAGGGAAAATCTTGTGGATCAAACTACTTTCTCATACTTTGTGCAATGTCCATGAAATTCGGTACATTGGTCTTGCATGAAAATGTACATGCACAAGACACATTTTTTTTTCAATATGTCAGATATTGCGTTGCCGTGGTAACAGCAAATTATGCCACAATCCATAAGATCTGACCAGAAGAAAAGGTCCTACCCAAAGAGAAAAAGCACGCCCATTACTACACATTTGTGTTCACAGATTCACAACATGTCCAAGGCCCCCCCCCCCACCCACCCACTTTTTAGTGGACATGTTGGCCTCTATACAGTAACATGGCAGTGGTTATGCTTGATGGCATGCTCAGCCCGCCCCCACTTGCTGCATGCAGATTTATTTAGGGCGTACAAACTCTAGTAGAAACATCCCTTCTTTATAGCCTATGAAGTAACTGACATAATGATGAGCATAACTGGTGCACATACATGTATGTCATGTCATGATGTACTATACGTACACAAGTTCAACACACAGCCAGTGCACTAATGGCACCATTGTGACAGCCTAAATTTGGGGCACTCTAGCTCTTAGAGCGTTCTCAGAGCGCCCCAAAATGCGACCGCAGTGTAAATCAGTTGTCCTGCAATGAAGCAATGGTGACTTTTGAACTGCTGATAAGTGTACCTGTACCTCCAATTCAAGCTGATTCTATATTGTGCATTGATCAGTTTGCACTGCACAGAAGTTAAAACATCTGAGAAAGGTCATTTATGTTTGAAGTTTATTTTCCATGTAATGATCATTTAACTGAATGCCGGGACTGAATGTCCATTTCACAGAAAGCCTGTATTAATTTCATTGCAAACTGTCAAAATGAGCTTAAATCATAACAGAATGCATTTTTTTTTAAAAGTTTCTGGCTTTATCAACATCTAGGTCTATTCACGACATTTTACTGTCATTGATATTCTGGTCTAATGCCAAATATTAATTAGTTTTTTTGCTTGTTTTTCTTTTCATATTCATATATACATGTAGCTCTGGGCAAGCAGGCTTGTGTTCGTATGCATCACAAAAGGAAGGAGGTCTTATTCTTTTTTTGGGTAAGTGGTGCCGAGGTCGAAGGACCATATAGATTATTTACGAAATACTCTTGTTATGCCAAGAACAATCTAAGATATACATTGTATTTTTGTGTTTGTTTGTTTTGGGTTTTTGTTTTGTTTTTGTTTTTGTTTGTTTGTTTGTTTGTTTGTTTTTTGCTTCTATGCATTACCTTAATGAGACCCAAGTCCTTACATGTATATTTGTGTAGCCCTAATACATCAGTGGTCATAGAGGTCGATTTTTAATTGTACATTTTTTATCCCGCTGCGCAGTATGCTATCCATCTGCAACTCAATTTTTGAGAAATTTTAATACTGTAAAAAGTGTAAGGGGGGGGGCTGACACCAAAACAGGTAGATTTTACGGGCTGTGGGGCCTGTGTTTGGGATGGTTTTGCAAAACTTAAAAATGAGCAGTTAACAATTTAAGACAGGCCCCAGCTTTTATGTCCCCTGTTATTATTCTTAATTAAGAAAACATTTTGAATAATATTGATTATCAAGAGGCAATGGAACAATTATTTACACCGTAAGTTGCATGTAAATGGTATGCTAGTTTGACCTTTTAATGTAAAATGTGATTTGCCATGCTCGCAAATGAAATTAAATGAAATCTGATTCAGTGAATTAGATTTTTTTTTTTTTACTTCAATAGAATCAATAAAGAAATGCAAAATTCCCATGCTTTAAAAGTTTTAAATTTTACTTCAGACAGAAAGTCACCCTCAAAAATGAAAAGAGATAAAAATAGTCAACATGTACATGTGCAGTGCACTGAAAGAAGAACAGACTTGATAATGGAGAATCACAAGCAAACTGTCAAGCTATCGAGCATCTTGAAAAGAGGATTTAAAAAGAGGGAGGGGAGGGCTTTAGCTCTCTAGGATCAATTTTGAAAATAATCAATTATTCATTATTGTTAGTATAGTAGTAGGAGTATACATGTAAATATTAGAAAAAAGTCACAACGTACCCTTTTGACAAAATGGGGGGGGGGGCGTGGATAAATACCCATGCACTCCCTGTCCGTTATAAGTCATTTCCATTGATCCCCATGAGTGAAGTAAGACTAAGGGATTCTGTCGTGATGTCCGTCCATTTGTCCATAACATGAAACTTTTTGTATTACATCGGTGGCAGAAGCCTTACAGGGACTTTACTGTAATTGGGCAGTCAAGGTCAGGCAAGTTTTGTGACTTTGCA
>JAPZVO010001897.1:0-12674 GCA_029962745.1 Echinometra lucunter | reverse complement strand
GTAAAGCTGATTGCATAGTTATATCAATAGGAGAAAATAGAAATTATGTTCTTTCTCCCTTGGGTCTGCCTATAAGCCACACTTAAATATTACAGTTATTTATTAAGCAGGAGAATTTCCATTTTCTTTTATTTTATTACCCTCAAAGTACCTTTTGGAAATAGTTTCATATGGTAATCATATCATTATGATATGAGCATGATTTGGTTGATTTTCCAAAACTGTGGTTTGTGTATTTTGACATTACCTGTGTATATTATGTATTGAAATATATTTTGCTATAAGCTATCCAGTATGTCATACTAGTTCCTATTTTCATAATAACTGACCTAATTCTTTCTATTAAATGTTTGATTTGTTTTTGCTTTTTTTTTTTTGTTAAACCTTACAGGTAAACAACCAGTATGATTGTTTCAAAGATGCATACCTACAACAAATTCGGGATGAGGTAGATGTCATGTGCAAGCCTGCGAATAAATCAGCTTTCCGTGAATCCTCTTTGAGTGATATGAAAAACTTTAACATCAAAGAGCAAGCTACCGAACTGAAAAACAGAGCTCCAACATTACTTTCGGTACTTGAAGCTGCAACCGAGACTCCCAGAAGAGACAGAAATGTTGAGAAAACGGAGGAGAGTGTGCTGCCAGGGTAGTAACAGCTGCAAGTGATTGCTGAACACAAGATCGCAAAATATGAATGCTCACCAAGTTCTTAATTCACTAACTTTGTAAGGAGGGTTGTGCCAAGAAGAGCACTTTGTCAAGGATGCACTTCCAAAGGACATTTGTACATCCTACACGACAACCCTGAAAAACAAATCGAATGTGGCAGCAATTTTGATGAAGAGTGAAAGAGATGGGCAGAAGAAGTACATCAAAATAATCAGAAAGAGAGGGAACTTGGAAATGAAGCAGAGAGATGGTTGAAACTATTACAACAAAGTAGATCCGACAAGGCTTACACCCCTTGATAATGGATAATGTGGATATTGTTGTCCAGGCACGCCACCCAACCAGAGATAATTATGGCAAGGACTACCACATGGTACAAAATGATTGCGTCTATCAACATCGAGTCCAATGCATACCACCTATCTAATGAGCACCAAACACGATCAGTGGATTCAATGGACTCATTTGGAGTTTCTGCCGACAACACAGGAGAACTTGATGCTGAGAAGAGACTGGATGATCATTGCAGCAAGGATAGATTTCGCAGCATATTCCTGCTCTAAAACCGATTGATGGATGTCTTCCCAACTGAGATAACATGAAATATGGGCAGAGAGATGGCAAAAAGATCAAAAGTGGTAGGTATTAAAAATTTGTGCATTATTGTGCAGATGGAAATTTGTTGGCATGGGTGGTTTTGGAATGAGTATATTTTGCTTTGAAAGACTGAAAAAAAAGTATTGTGAAACCATTGATTGTATAGAAATAACTAATCAAAAGGGGAATGAGAAAATTCTGCATTGAATAGTTTCAAATAACTGTACATTAAAGTTGAGATTAATTGTTTCTTTCGACTGAGTGTATTTACATTACCGCAAAAATTACACAGTATGCCCTCCATTTTGTTTGATAATTTTGAGAGCTTGAATCAGCAGTTTAATGTTATTGCTTATTCAAATTGTAAGCCAAAATGTAAAAACTATTATTTTATGCTTTATACAGTACTGCATTAGTATGAAAATGGGCAGAAGATTGCATTATATATATAAATTTCTGAAAATTGTCTCTGCAAAAGATATATTCTGAAATAGCTATTAATGATAGTTTTTCTCCCTTTTTTTCCATCATCTGGGGATGAACACATGCAGGTCAACCTAGGAGTGCTGAATGAAAATGAAAACACTACGGATGGGATACTAAAAATAATGATCATTTACATCAGTATGCTCCTGGCAATTCCTCGCAAAACCGACAACCACTCCTCAGTGCAGGAGACCTGCTCACTTGTGAGAGGGAATCGAACTGCATTGAGGAGCAGAGGAACTCATCAACGCCAAGTCAGAGGCTCGAGGGATTGATGCCAGTAATTGCTGATTTCACGCTTTCGCGAACTTCTACCAGGTATTGAAGTTTATTCCCTACAGTAGCTATTAGGCTGTGTACATGTATTCTTAATGCTGGTTGAATATGAAATCAATCAATTTTATTCGAAATTAAAAAAACTTTTTCATTTCAGCTTCAAAGTGAATCATTTTCATTGAAATTAAAGATAGTTCTAGGGTGAAAGAAATCAATTCTTGTTTTTTAAAAACATTTTTAAACTATTGTGGTTGGTATGTCTTCATGGTTTATTATTCTTTTTGTTTCATTGACTAGGTGTCCTCAGATTCTCCTTGTTCCAATGAAATTCAAATCAAGATAGGGAAAATTGCAGTGGAATAGGATGGCTAATGGTGAAAATAGTGTAACTATGATAAAATTGCCTGCACTTCGGAAAGGCGTGGACTCCTTGTCATGCAGTTTTTTGTTGCGGTTCGTTTTGTAACTATACCTGATTTTACCCGAATAGACTTGTTGATGCTTACATGTAGTATAGTTTTTGTAAGACAGTTGATTATCTCTTATTGATATTTTTCCCATGTTTTATCTTTTCGTCACTGAAAGGTTATTTGGAAATCCCTCTATGACGCATTCCTCAGCTGCTGACAAGGGTACATTATACTCAGCAAGGAACTATCTTGAGGCTCGAGGTGTCACAACAAATCCCATGAAAAACATTCAACGCAGCAGCTGACCTCGTTGAAAAGTACACATCTGCTTTAGTTGTGCTGCAGCTATGGACTACTTCGGACTTGACAGTTTGGATGCTGAGCCTACAAGCACACCTTCAAGCTGGAAGAGCATCAGAACTTCAAACATTATGCAGAGACGGAAATGGCATCGTTCATATGTCACTACATGATCCCTTCAAGTGAGGAAATAAAGCTGGATGAGCAGTCCTGGGTTTGTAACAAGTGCAGCAAGAAGTATTCTACCAGAAAAGGTCTAGTCAAGCATGAAAGGAATGCTCATTCTGGAACAAGGGTGGCATCTGAATCAGCTTCTGGGCCTCAGCAACAAGAAAAGCATGATGGAGTGCTGAACTATTCGAGGTGTGCTTTGGGCATTGGTATGCTGGCACTGGATTTTAATGATGCTCGTCAGATGGGAGATGGTGCAAGAATCATGCGTCTCTACAAGATCCTCATGCTCCATTGCAAAGCAGCTCAAAAACCCAAGTACAGCTTTCACATCTTGAGATTGTTAGCTCAAGTGCAGTGTTTTCCTCTTTCACCAAGATTGTCATATGAGCTTGTGTGGAACAGATTCATCAATACCAAGGGAAAAGCAAAGTGCAATGTTGAGCCTGACCGAGTCCTCGAGCATCATAACAGGGTCTTCAAGGGACATTATCAAGGATTTCGTGGCAAGATTACCCAGAAGAGTGTTGACAGGGTGAGCCGATCAGCACAAGCTGTTAATGATGTACTGACAAATGTTGATCGTCAGTTGGAAGTCAAGAGGCCATCGGCTAAACGGCAATCAACAGGGAAAAATGATGTTGCTTCACTAGCAGTAGAGTTACACCAGGAACAGCTCTTCAGAGAATGTCCCGGTCGTAGTCATTCAGCATTCCCGAACTTCCCAGTCACTCTCCTTGGAAGGCTTGAAGTTCCTGAACTTCATAGATGGATAAGTGCCACTTTGAAAACTCTGTCAAGACAAAATCAATTTTCTTCACATTGAAGAATTATTGATCGATGCACAGGGAGTACATTTATTGATATAAAGAATAATGAACTTTGTTTTTTTCTCAGATGATACCCCAAAGTTCTTGCTTACAACATTAGTATAAAAAATGCTGTTTCTGCTTGATTCTATTTTTTTTCCCCAAATGTTGTCATAATTTCAAGCATTGCCTACGGAAGCAAGGTGTTTTTTGATTTCTGGTTATTAGAATTGCAGAAGTTGGTATCCATTACTGAAGGTTGAATGTGAATTTGGCAGTGAAGAAGAGATAAGTATGAACAGGATACCATAAGAACATTCATATCAACTGTAATATTTATCTCATTACTAAAAAAAGCAATGATCTTTCAATAGAAAAAATGGTGCTATATGCATTGATAAGAAAATTATTTTTGTTTTGTTTTGGTTCAAGCTAATCTACAGTTTATAGTAGTGAAATGAATATTGATCTTAAACTGATTAAATATAGTAAGAAATTCTCTGCCTTGAGTATAAGATACATGTGCAAGATCATCTGGTATTCCACATGTACTCATGATTTCAGAAGAATTTCAGTATGTTTTTGTAATCAGCGCAATATGTAGGGTCAGTTTAGCCCTATGTTACATTTAGTGCAATTAACCCTGACCTTTCCCCGTACAAAGTCTCACATGTTATAGACCCTATTTCACCTCTCGTTTGTTTATTATTCATCTCGATGAGGAGAAAACTTCACAGCATCTTAGTTTTGCCATTGTCTTGCTACTGACTAGCTGGAAAAACTATTCACTTTTTTGAGGTCCTACCAAAACTGGAATTCACCTTTAAATGAACTATACTGTATACAGCAGTATTTCTCTTTTGTTTGTGAGACCAGAGGTATCTACCAAAGATTTAAAAAGAGACAGCAACATATTTCTATGTTCTGTCTAGTTCTTTCATTTGAAGAGAGTGTTTGACTTTTGTACATTCATATGCATACCACAATGTAGATATATTTTGTTAACCCATTAAATCTAACAATTAACAGTTTGGCTCAGTCTATACATGAACATTTTCTTGAGTTTTGGGGAAGGCAGGTAAAATGCATGTACCAAAGAATTGTTTGATAATATTCATATGTGTATCATGTTCTTTTCATTATAAGTATGGTGATGTGTGTATTCTTAGGACTAGATTTGGCAAAGTTCTTGTATGAGAAGATAGCAAGTTGTATACTGTTTAAAGTTTTCGTGAATTTTTATGAGAAGACAATTCAATTGCATGTACCAAAGTTATACATGTAATATTTGTTTATAATTCCCATTTCATTGTATCTCATGTTCTTTCATTTGTATTGCATTGCTGCGAGTATTTATAAGATTAGATGACATGTTTTGTTTATTCTTGGAAGTTATCAGATTGGCAAAGGACCTGCAAAGTGAGAGGACATTTCAAATACATGTACCAAAATGTCTCCAAATATTTTTCTTTTTAAAAACGTGATATCATGGTAGACTTAGTATAATCATGGGTATGATGTTACTCTAAATCTTGATTTTTGGTAACTATGTATGCAAGCCATATATGGAAGTAAATAGATTCTCCCTTTGATTTTGCACCTGAAGCTTACCTTATTTATGTTACAAAGTTAACTTGCTTTTGTGCATAACTTGTTTTGCAGGTGGTGATGTGCTTTAACTTGAACTTTTTTTTTCTCTTTGCCATTCTTTTCATTCGATAACCAGTACTGACTATTCAACCTACATTGATGCACTTTTTATGCAAGTAAACTTTAGCTGAGCACTGTTCTTGCCTTGCGCCTTGTCAGTTCTTTTGGCTAACAGGTGTGCTCTCAGCCATTCCTATGCAAAGATTTCAGTAAAAAATGTAAGTATGTAAGTAAAAATCATTGATCAGTGATTGGACAATCGATGATATGTAACCATTTTGAAATATGTCATCTGTTACTAGCATATTTACAGGTATATGTGTATTCCCTTATAAATGAGGGCATTGAATGATTCTCAGGTACACTTTGAAGCTGAAGTAAACTGGAATAAAAATATCCTATTAAAATGATTACATACATGTAGAACACTTTCTTTGATGTCCTGTGTAGTGTTAAGAGTGTATGTGTGATTGTTTTGGTAAAGGGCAATAACTCTGCACTAGGTGCTATGGTTTAGACCACAGTTCATTTAAATTAAATAAATTTATTGAAATAAATTTCAATAAACTGTTGTTTAAACTGTAGCAACATGCATGAGTTTAGTGCTCTTTGCCAAATATGCACATCCATTACTGGATCCTTTTAAATGTATCCCATAAATTTATGTACCTTCCAATCTGCATGAACACAATTTACAGATAAATTCAACCTTACTAATAAGTTGATTCGTGTGAAAATGAGAAAAGTGGGATGATGAATGTTTGAAAGAAATCAAAGAATTAAAAAATGGATGGATGAATAATGGGATCATGAAAGTACTATGTGAATGATGCAAATCTCCAATCTGCAATTTTGTTGATTGATTGTTACAAATGGAAGGAACAATTTATTTGGGGTTATCTTCTTTTGCTCTCTTGGGTGCAGTAATCAAAATATGTCATAGATAGCATGTGGTTATACCATGTAGGAAAACATCGTTCTGAATAAAACACTGGCAAAAGATGACATTTCATTCATTAAGTCTAATGGAGTAAATGTTGTAGTTGTCCCTATACTATAATCACAGTGACATTACCTATTCAGCCAATTTTTAATTGCCACAGAATGTATGTTGATGAAAAATTTAAGACATTTACGACTTTGTCCGATTTTGTTCTTCACCAATATGCTTCTCTAATTGTCATCTTTCAGAACAACTTGTCTATATGGTTAGTAATGGCACAGAGGATACTCACTATATCAAGGACCTCTGGACAACAAAATCTACCCTTTAGGCTTTTTCATTATGAGTCTCCTCATATTCCAGATGAAAAAAAAAATATCTCCTTATATCAGGCTGGAAAAGACAGAAGCATTGGAACCAGCAAAGTGACCTTCTCATATCATAAATCTTGCCATTCCAGAGATCTTCGTAATGGGTATCCATTGCATAAGATATCAAACTATATACAATGTAAAGTACTTTTTAATTATTATTATTCATGCATCAAAACTTAAGGGCAAGAACAAATAAAAACCAATGCCACACCATTTATTTGTTGTTTTTTTTCCAAATTCTTGCACTTAAGAGCAAAATTTTATTCTTGAATAGGCAATCACACAGTTCAAAATGTCCAGCACCACATAAAAAGCTTGGAATGTGGTGCAAATTTCAGGATATAATCTGTGTGAATAGCTTTCAACATAATACATGAAATAATATCTATAAGTCTTCCAAGGGCTTAAACATTATGAGAAATAACACAACTGAGGGAGGGCACAAAATCTGAGCTAACAGTCAAATGCAACTTCGCTATATACACTTCAAATCAGTGCGACTAAGATTTGAGATCAAGGAGACATTCAATTTGAAACAATTTATCCAATCTACACTGATACACGCATCAACTTTCACTGTTCGTGTAGCTAATACTGCATACACACATCCCAATGCTAAACATGTTTTACTTACATTGTAAATATGCATTTCTTTGTTGTAAATATGCATTATAACGTAAATATGCACTGTACACTAAAATCAAATAAAATTAATAACTATGTAATGATCATGTTGTTACCTGGACTGTTCCACACGTTATACTTTGAAAATCAAAATTTTCCAGGCTAAAGTTTTCTTTGATGATTTATTTGAAACACATTCATGACCAAAAACATGTACATTGACATGTAGAACACTTTAAAATGAAGCAATTTTTACAAAGAAAACGAATAGTACTCGTACATGTATGTTCAAGCTCATTAACACATGAAATTGACAATTATGGATTTTTTTCATTCATCAAGATATCCAGCTACCAGATAAATACACAACCAAATCCACCTTACTATCGTAACGAAAATGTGCATGCACTCTGAATAAGAATACCTAAATGCAATACCGGTTTTACAAAAATTCTCAAAGGAGAAACATATTTTCAGCGGACCCTGCACATGTTTGGTCACCATGAATGTTACATTAGTAGAGACTGGCAGAAAGTCTGTTTGTTTCTGAAGTTTTGATACTGTACTTGCTGTAACTAAATATTGTTTATTCAACACATCATGTAATAAGAGATAAAGAGCTCAAGATGTAACTTAGATCCTATCCAAACATAATGTGATTAACCATGAAATATCCCCCACAGATCCACAGATAGATTACCAATGAAATTCAACAAAAGCTACAAGTCATCTTCACTATCGGATCCAATCACTGCTTCCTGAAATTCAGAGTCAGACCACATGTCAAAGTCTTCAGAGTCAGTGTCAGGACAATGACTTTGTCCACTTAGTGATGTTGCATCTCTTCCTAGAGTTGTACACAAGATTGACCACACATCAGATGCCATCTGACGACTTGGAAAGTCATATCTTGCAACAAATCCACTGAATGAAAACGCCACATTGCAATCTTGTACAATTTTCTTGAGCACTGCATCAGAAAATCCAGTGATCAAGTCCTCTCCACAATACATGTACATGTGTTCTTCAGTTGAAAGGCTTTTCTTGTAGTCTTGTAATGCCCTTTCAAGGTCATCTACTTTAGCAGGCGAAGGGATATTGAGTGGCAGCTCTTCTGGTGACCCTTGCGACTCTAATACATGCTGCAAGCCCCTTTCAAGACTTGTTGCCTTAGCACTACAAGTATCACCGCTGCATTTGCAGGCACTGGTACAAACATCACAGCAGTTGTGTGCATCAACAGGAGTATCAGATCCAGGTGGAGTTCCAAACACCTCCCTTACAATCTCCCTTCGACAACGATCTCCCGCCAAGAAGTCGCTCATACTCTGTGCAGTCCTTCTTCCAACACAGTCTCCAGGATACAACAAAGATACTGCGATACTAGGCTTGTTGTCCCTACCGATTCTTCCACTCATTTGCATGTAGTCCTCCATGTTGACAGTACGCCCAAAAATAATAGCTTGACAAAGTCCTTTGCAATCGACACCCATGCCGTAAGCGATCGTTGCGATCAAAACTCTTATATCCCCTTCTGGATCTGCGAAGCTCTCGACGATAGTCTCCTGCACGTCTCTCTCGGTGTTCGTATGAAACATATTGACATGTTTGTGATGAGTTTTGGGAAGGAAGTGCAAAAATGTAGAGTACAATTCACTCACAATCTTGCGTGAACAGCAATAAATTATTGTGCGATCTGTAGCTCCTCCAAATCTTACAATGTCATCTGCCATCCACTTGAAAAGATGATCAAGATTCTTTGTCTTGGATCTCATTACTGCATGTTTAATATTCTGCCTCTCTGGTGATCTGTCTATTAGCACAAAGTTTCTCAGTCCCAAATTATCAGAGACATCTCGTCGAATCTCTTTGGTCGCTGTCGCAGTCAAAGCAACAGTAGGAATTGCTGAATGGAATCTGGCCCTTACTTCTCCTAGTTTTCCATATGCAGCTCGAAATGCCTTTGTGTCCTTTGATGAGCATCCCCTATATATACAATAAAACAGAATTCAAAAAGATTAATTATGCAATACAGCACTGTTGGAAGTTGAAACAAATTTAGGGCTGCTTGAAAAGAAGTCATTCAAAGGGCCACATAACCTTTTCTTAAAAAAAAAAAATCGCTTTGTAAAAAAAAAAAAACAGAATTAAATACAGCAAACCTCTATTTGTCTCAAATATCCATTGATAATAAAATAATATTTTGAATTCTGTTAAAGTACTACACATACA
The DNA here is from genome assembly GCA_029962745.1 of Echinometra lucunter. Lineage (NCBI taxonomy): Eukaryota > Metazoa > Echinodermata > Echinoidea > Camarodonta > Echinometridae > Echinometra > Echinometra lucunter. The sequence continues at coordinate 3,131 of JAPZVO010001897.1, read as the reverse complement.
TTATGGTAAAATTTGAATGACCAATGAACACAAAGAATAAAAAAAAAGTTTACAAGTATCTACATGTGTGTATTCATAAATGGAGAAAAGAAATTACCATTTGGAGACACAGTGGCTTTCATCAATGAATAGTCCGCAAAGCTGCTCTCTGAAGGCTGCTATGCTGAAGAGCTCATGACCATCTTCTCCCAACAATCCCTCAGGGCTTGCAAAAAGCAGTGAGTACTTGGAAGAAGAAAGGCCCTCACGAATAGAGTCAGTGATTCCTCCAGTTAGGTCTGCAGCATCAATATTCAATTGTCCCGCTCTGCTCATTTGATCTGATATTAATGATCTCAAAGGCATGACAGTCAGAGCAATGGCCTTCTTATTGACATCTTGTTGTGGCAGGTGACGTCTACGAAGAAAGTCAACACAGAGCGGTGCAGCCTGAAATATCACACTTTACCAAACCCTGTCGGGAGACTCACAAACAAATCATGACCACGTAAGTAAGATTTCAGCGCAGAAGACTGTTCAGTCCTAAAGCCATCTGGAAATCCAAGTTTGTCAGCAGCATATGCAAGGGCTCTTTGAATATCGTCATCCGAGAATCGATGTAGTGTATCCAAGAAAGCCATGATGGAACACAGCAGCAGGGAAGAGCTGGCAGCAATAAGCTTTTCAAGCTTGAAAGTGACATCCGATCTGAAATAAATAAATTGAAAATTGATAAGTGGACATTATTCATTAATACATCAAACTTCTAATTACAATATCATACTTACGAGATTGCAATTATCATACACCAAAATATTAAGCAGTTAATTGAGGTAAATACATAGTGCAACGGTTCCGATGAATGATGTGTGTAATACATAATAATTGAGAGTTTTATTTTAGAGTGTTGCCTAGTAAATTTCTTATCATGAAGTGTATATTTATCCATTTAACTACTGCGAGAAATTTGAGAATCTTACTATAAGTCTATATATCTACATAGATTGCTATTTTTTTACCTCAGTGTTTGCTATATATATATATTTATAACTGACACATACCAATGATACACTGTGCTAAATACATGTAGAATTTTTTTTTGTTTGTTTGTTTTTGTTCTATAGATACTTGTACATCAATAGACAATAACTGCAGAAGGAAGTCTTGAATAATTATAGAATGGAGTCTAACACTAACATTTAGACTTAGAGCTGTGGCCGCTTTTTGTTTGTGACCAATCAATTTACATGGCAAGATTCGATGGCTGTGTGCACAACCAATGACAATGTTGTATAATTATCAAATAATATGATCACATGATTTCACGATCATTAATAGCAGCCGTAGTATCGTATCGTCACCGCAGCCGAGGCGCTCCGTGCCCATGCCCTGGGGTTCCCATGGCCGTAGCCGTGGGTATGCCGCACTTGCAGAGCAGAGAATGAATGAAGTCTCGGTGGATCAAGCGGGAAAGAAATCACTTGCACACTCATTTTTTCAACAATGTTTGCAAGTTAAAATGAAAATTACGAATAGCATACTCACGTTTCTTTTCATCCACTAACATTTACGAAAGCGTTGGGTATATGTAGCAGAAAATTGAAGTAAAATATATCTCTATCTCTTCTGTGAAAATAACACCACAAATCAGCACTGCATGCCTTGCATAGTCCAGAATAGTCTTCCGGCAAGTCATCTTTACTAAGTCTTTGCAGTTAACATCATATCGAATTCAAAACTTACAAACTGTTTAAATTAATTTTTGAAATCTATAATTTAAGATTAAATATGATTTCTTTTAAATGTAAAATATATATTTGTGTGGTTATTTGTGTTAGATTGTAAAAATATTACATGATATTTAATAGTAATGGCTTTGCAGGGAGACTATACGTGTACGAGTGGTGCACGGTTACATAATAACCGAATCTTTTGATGGGCATGAGTGGGAACCAATCACGAACTTGCAATCTCTGGTCATCAGAAGTGGGCGGAATAAAAGTTCCCCCTGAATTTAGGGGGAAAGCAATAAAATCTGCCAAGGTGTACTGGACTGTTCTCAGGCCCTGTGTCCGTACGTGCACTTTATTTGTGTACATATATATAGCCACGGTGTGCGCTGATATGTGTGCGTACGGATCATAGAGAACAGTCCAGGCAGTGGACTAAACCCATTCGTGACAGAGGTCCACATTTTGTGGTTTGGCCTAATATCTTTTGATGCAAAGCCCTATAAATCATACCAAATACATGAGCAGAAAGAGCAAAAAATTCTACACAAGCTGTGCCCATTTTGGTTGTGTCAATATTTGTTGTTTAATGCTGAAAATTTTTTAAAGGAAAATAAGCATTAAAATCCTTGAATTGGCAATGTGATAGAGAGTTTAAAATCACTGTTTTCCCCTGCAAATTGGCAACTTTTTGACTTCTCATCATAATTTCTGTCAATTTATATTCATTTCAGATACATGATGTTTTATAAGAAAAATGTAGCAATAAAATAAAAATGTTGGTGTTGCCAGTTTGAAGAATAAAAGCTGATCAAATTAGGCTTTAAATAATTCCTGTCACGAATGGGTTAATAGAGCATTCGCAGTGATAGAAGTGTAAAATGTATAGGGAAAGGGGGGGGGGGGGGTAAACAAGTCGTATCAAGGAATTTCATGCCTTGTAAAGGAACATAAAGAAGCTACGTGTAGCTTGTGCCATGGAAATTATCTGGGGCCTTAGTTGATGGTTCAACACAATGATAAGAACGATGATGGTATTGAAGAAAGATAAGTCTAGAAGGAGAAGAAGGAGAAGAAGAAGAAGAAGGAGGAGAAGAAGAAGAAGAAAGAAGAAGAAGAAAGAAGAGGAAGAAGAACAAGAAGAAGACAAAAAAGAAGGAGAAGAAAAATGAAGAAAGAAGAAGAAGAAAGAAGAGGAAGAAGAAGAAGAAAAAGAGGAGGAGGAAGAGGAGGAGGAGGAGGAGGAGATATCATTATGATATTAAGTACATGTACAGTATTTATAATGGACCAGTGATCTAGCAAAGTATTCTGAGGTGCATAGAAAACGGAGAAACATGTCAAAGTAGCGCTTGAGCGTGGAAACCCACTACCATTTAAACCCTCAAATCTCTTCCGGCCATGTTCACAACTTTGATGTTT
>JAPZVO010001896.1:0-12681 GCA_029962745.1 Echinometra lucunter | reverse complement strand
TGACTGGTAAGAGACTGGTGAAAGAAGGAAAATCAGTTCATAAGGTTTAATAATAATTCAACAGATTCTGTCCTTACAGTATCCAACAAAAGGTAGGACATCCTTCCCTTAAGGGTGTACTTAACTTTTGTTGCCACAAATTTAAACAAAATCCTTCAGCTATTACATTATTCCTATGGAAGAGATAATTCCTATCAATACACCAGTCACAGAATTTCGTTCTTCTCTATCATAGTTGCAATATATTTATGTACAAATTTACATTTAAATTTTAACATTTTGCAAAGGGTGTACTCATTTCTGATGGATACTGTATATAAGCTCTTAACGTTTACCAAAAAGAGGTGTTTCACTTATAGCCATGCTTTATAAGGTCACTTAATTTAGTTTTGACAAAAAAATAATAAATAAAAAACAAGACAACCTTTCTAATACAAAGATATAAAGCGATAAAATAAATCTCTCAACGCAACGACAACAACAACAAAAAAAAAAAAACACGATCAAATTTAAGCACTCTAAACATGTCAATTTATGAAGCCGTTTTGATGTCTTACCGTGCTGAGCTCTGTATATGGTAAACGGCAGACCTCTTCTTGCAAATTTGAAACAAACAAAAGCTTCAAATAATAAGTCCAACTCCGGAAAGAGCTAAAGACAAAGTGAAGCTCGTGGTTGACGGATCCACAGTTACACCACTCCCGCTATCATGTATGCCAACCTAGTACGCAGAATCATCCCTGAAAAATGGAAAGATCTATTCTGATTGGCCAAATGACTTCTTTATACTGAACAGCATTAATCTCAGCCCTAGTAATGGTAACTCAAAACACTGTGCTCAGATTCTAAAACAGTGGATCATGGGCGGGGACTGATTGCACTGAAACACTCCAGAAATGGGAAAGAGCAGCGCTGATTGGCCAAATCTCATCCAGCTCCTATGTCGAACGGTGGAATTGTCATGGCCCAATGCATTTCACCGAGTGACATCATTAGGATCATAACAGGGAAGTATGAGTTAAAGTGCAAAACATTTATTCATTTATTTCGGGATCGTAACAGCGTCGCTAATTGCAAATATTTAGACATATTCATACAGATAAGAACAAAATATGAAAGAAATTAGTAGGATTTGAGGGGGGGGGGGGGTATTTTTGTTTTTACCTTTTTTTGTAGCTTGTATTGCGTTATTTCCGCACTAGACCAGGATATACGCTGGGTGTTTCCCTTTTAAGAAACAGACTCTGTATAGAAGAAAAGAAAATGAAAACGTAAAGAAATACATCATATATTAAAAAAAAAAAATCATACCTGAAGGAAGTAGCAGCAGCTCATGGTGTCTTATATCAAACTACAACAAAATATCGTTAAATATATCACGCTGAGTAAGCAAAAGTAGTTTTACTGGAGGGGTGCAAACTTCCGTCTTGACAAAAAAAAAAAAAAAAAAAAAAAAAAAAGAGAAATGTTCGTAGCAGCAAAGTTGTGAGTGAGGTAAACTGTAAAGGCTTATTTTTTTTCCTTATTTACTGATGACTTTATGGCAATTTATAAAGCAATATATTTTATTGTAAATATGTTCTGATTTATCTAACTAACATTGCATGCTTATGTAAGCAGTGAAATATTTATTGATTGTTTTTAAATATTATCTTTTTGCCATGTATCTTACATACTTTCATGTATAAGGAAAATAATGATATACTACATGGTCATGTAGAAAGATCAAGCAATCAATCAATTAAACAATCAGTTAGTTTGATCGAAGATGGCGCTCTACTAAGTCAAACCGCATTTTCTCACATCGTGGAAAAGTTTCTGAAATTCATTAAAAAAATGAGTGCGAAGAAAAGACAGATGGACAAAACGAATGTTTCACCGAGGATTTCCCAATACTTTACCTCCTTCGGATCAGATTCAGGCAGAACAGGGGCGTAACAGGTACCTGTTATCAGGGCGGGGGGGGGGGGGGGGGGGGGCAGAGCCCAAAATTTCCCGGTAACTATAGTCTCTGTCTAGAATCTGTGGCATAGCTAGGACTGCATTTTAGGAGGACGGTAGTGCTCCACCGGCGTAAATCCAATTTGAGGAGTGGGGGATGAAAAACTTTTTTAACGATTTTTTTTTCCCTCTCACACACATTCTTATATCTATTTTGCGAGCGAGCGAAGCGAGCGAGCCAAAAATAACCACTTTTCTCGATATTAATCGCACATTCGGATGGAAATCTTAAGATTTCGACGAGCGAGCGAGCCAAAATAAGCCTAGAGGGGAGGGTGCAGGGAGGGGGGGAGTTTCCCCCCTCCCGCGCGAAGCGCGTAATCTCCGACGTTTTTTTTGAATTGTTAGTTGTCGGTAATTAAATGTATCTTCTGCGGCGTAACTAGGATTTCATTTTAGGAGGACGGTAGTGCTCCCTAGGGGGAGGGTGCAGGGAGGGGGAGGGGAAGCTCTGACGCTTTTCGCTCCCATTTCCCGCTCTTCTTACGCTTTCTGCCTGTTATCGGGAGGGGGGAGGAGGGGGCATACGCATAGCCAAAAATTTCCCGGTAATTAAGTCTAGAATCAGTGGTGTAGCTAGGATATCATTTTAGGTGGACGATAGTGCAAAGTGCGCTCCCTTTTCATGCTAGGGGGAGAGTGCAGGGTTGGTGATTTTCCCCTCCCGCGCGAAGCGCGGAAGCTCTGACGTTTCTTTGAATTGTTCGTTGACTGTTCCCGGTCTCTTACATTCTCTGCCTGTTATCGGGGGGGGGGGGGGGGGCTGAGCCGAAAATTTCCCGGTATCTAAGTCTAGAAATAGAATATGCAGAGGTGAGCCCACACCGCGAGTTGCTTGTTGCGAAGCCCTTAGCGGGTGGGGCCCAGGGTTCTTGGCTTAGGGCCCCTGATGGGGGTCTATAGGGAAAGCCACTGTGGGGGTCCAGGAAGTGGAGCACCCGGAAACTCCGGGGTTTTGATACTAAATTTTCCCTAATTTCTTTTGTTTCCCTTTGCTTTTTTCCCCCTTTTCCTCTTTTCCGTCTCTCTTTTCTTCTTTCTCCCCTTTCTCCTTTTTTCTTTCCCGTTCTCCTTCTTCCTTTCCCTTTCTCCTTCTTTCTTTCCCTTTCTCCTTCCTTCTTTTCCTTTCTTCTTCTTTATTTTCCTTTCTTCTTCTTCATTTCCCTTTCTCCCTTCCTCTTTCTTCCTTTCCCTTCCTTTCGTTTTTTCCCGGTGGTTTGATGGATTTTCCCGCTGAAATCCTTCAGGGGGGGGGGGCACTCTGCCCCCCCCCCCCGGCTGTTACGCCACTGAGGCAGAATGGAGATGGACATTGTTGAAAACTCGGATAGTCAACTTGAAAATCCCACGCAGCAGTCAGCCATAGCTGAGATCTGCGAAGCGCACCAGGAGTCGCACCCCCAAGCTACCGGGGGGAAAGGAGAGGGAGACAGACGTACCACGCGCAGAGAAGAAGCGAAAGATCAATGGAGACCAGAAAGTACAGGCAAGTACTACTGAGGATTTACTGGCAAAGCTTCTTGACAGATTCGATCAAATGAACTCTAAGTTCAATGATATAGTGGCCAGATTGGACTTGTCCCTAACCCAGATCGATAGCAATAAGAGAGAGATAAATGATGTGAAGGAGAAGCAAGAGGAGATCAAGTTTGATATTGGCTCAATGAAAGAGCGATTGCACGCTCAAGAAAAGGAGAATGAGAAACTGCGTGAACGCCTGACTGACCTAGCAGCCAGGGGAATGAGAAACACGCTTGTGTTCCAAGGATTTCCGGAGGGTGTCGAGAACAAGAATTGTGAAAACTTAATCAAGTCATTTGCCAAGACGCATCTGCAGATTGGAGAAGAAGAAATCATAGAAAGGGCTCATCGCAGTGGAAACACCTCGTCACCTCGACCAAGGCCGATTATTGTAGCCTTTAATCGGCACTCGACCAAAACGACGATCCTGGCCAACGCCCGTCGCTTCTTGAAGGGGAATCCATTTGAGCACAATGGAAATCATCCTATCTACGTGGATGAAATGCTGCCCAAAGAAATACGTGAGCAACGTAAGAAGCTGATTCACATCAAGAAAAAGCTGAAAGAGGAAAAGGCAAGCAGAGTGGTGTACTTTAAGTACCCTGCTCGCACCTTCTTTAAAGAAGGAAAAGATGGAAAGGAGACAGAATACAAGATGAAATGATCAGAGAATAAGAACTGTAACATTTCATATAGAAAAGCAGAAACTCAGAAAGTATTGGAAAGAGGAAGGACAACTCAAACACTAGAAGGAAAATATAAAGCATGAACACTGACACACCCGAGTTCGACTTAGCTTGTACATGTATAGACAATTATGAGTGAAAAGGAACTACTCAGTTTATGTAGACTATTAAGACCTTGTCTATTTATGTATTAGTTTTGAGTGTGAACTTCAGTGTGTGAATAGGTGAAAAAAGAAAGCATTCAAAGAAAGATAGGAAAGGCCACGATGTAGAGCGCCACCATGAATTTCCTAAGGCGAACAGAAGATCCAGCCGTTGTCATGTTATGAGTTTTGTTTTCTGTTGTTTGTTTGTTGAACCTGAACATGTAATATTTGTTGAACCCGAACTTATAATGGTGGTACTTTCAAGAAACTCATATTCTGATTATGAACTTAAAGCTGATGACACATAATGTTAATGGAATTGGGGACTTTATTTTAACTATATGCTTAAACAAAACAAAGATATTATACTTGTACAGGAAACACATTCTACTGAAAAAGAAGAATCACTATGGAGAAATCAAGTGAGATCTGATATTATCTTCAGTCATGGTACTTCTAAGAGCAGAGGAGTAAGTACCATACTAAGAAAGACCCCTGACATAAAATTGTTAGACTCAGTTAAAAGATACATTGGGTCGATTTTTATTGGTTAAAGTTGAAATTGAGAAGAAAGTGTATGTGATATGCAACATATATGCACCAAATAATGAGAAGGATCAGATTGAGTTTTTCAAGAAGGTCGAATTGACCCTCCAGGATAACGTTGACAGTGGAGAAATATTAATGATTGGTGGGGATTTTAACTTAATTCAAAATCTAGATTTGGATAGGGCAGTGGCTCAATGAAAACTATATGGAATCATTCTGTGAATCTCATTGAAAATATGAAAATGTATTTTGGATTGATTGATATATGGAGGATCAGAAATCCTAGCAAGAAAAGATTCAAATGGAGGAGATGTAACCCACTGGTGCAGTCTTGATTGGAATTTTTGGTTAATACATGAATCCCTACAAGATGTTATTAGCAAAAATGATATCATGCCTTGTGTTTTGTCTGACCATGACCATGTAAGTTTGCATATGAAGATTAAGAAGAAAAATTCTGGTCCATCCTACTGGAAATTTAACAACAGTCTTTTGAATGATGAGGAGTATGTTAATGCCATAACTGATAAATACACATATTGGATCGATGAGTTTCCTAATATTAATGATAAGGGAGGGCTCTGTGATTGGTTAAAGTTTAAAATTAGAGAATTACTGTACCATTTTCTAAGAAGAAAAAATGTGAAATGGAAGAGAAAAGAAAGGTATTGGAAAAGGAATTGAAAGAAATAGATGATAAGTTGTCGGAAGATAAAGATGAAGAATTTATGAAAAATAAAAGGGAAATAGAACAGGAGCTGTTTAGAATATATGATTATTTTGCAGAAGGGACAATTTTGAGGTCAAGGTGTTCATGGTACGAGAAAGGAGAAAAGAGTACTAAGTATTTTTTTTTGTCATTAGAAAAAGGACAAGCAGCAAATTCTGATATTGATGTTTTGATTTCAGAAGAGGGGCCTATTGATGAGCAGATGGAAATACAAAATTTTGTTAAGTTTTCATATAAGACATTGTTTGAGAATAAGGATAATGTGGGAGATGAGGTTTGTAAAGAATACATAAGTCAGAGTAACATCAATCAACTCACAGACGAAGAAAGGGACTCTTGTGAAGGAGGTATCACCTGCTCTGAAGCTAGGGCAGAAATTTAAAAAATGGCTAGGAATAAAACACCTGGGAACGATGGTTTAACTGTGGAGTTTTATGAGAAATTTTGGCCTTTGATATCAAAACAAGTTGTTGATTCTTTTAATTTTGCATACGAAAATAATGTAATGTCTGTCTCACAAAGACAAGGTACAATTAAACTCATACCTAAACCTGACAGAGATAGACATGTACTAGGTAATTGGTGTCCCTTAACTCTTTTAAATGTGGATGTTAAAATACTCTCTAAATGCTTGGCCAAGAGAGTTGCTAAAGTCATAGGAAAGTTAGTTGATAGTCAACAAACTGCCTTTATTAAAGGCAGATATATAGGGGAAGGAATAAGATTAATATCAGACCTTTTACAATTTACAGAGGAGGAGAATTTGAGGGGAATTATGCTAGCCCTTGATTTAACTAAAGCATTTGATTCATTAAGTCACATGTTTATACTAAATTGTTTAGAAGCGTTCAATTTTGGGCCATCCTTCATACAATGGGTTAGAACACTGCACACCAATATAAGTAGCTGTGTGTTGGTGAATGGATTTACCACTGGATATTTCCCAGTGTCTAGAGGAGTTCGACAAGGTGATCCTCTTGCTCCTTTGTTGTTCATATTAGGCTTGGAAGTTTTTCTTAGAAGGCTACATAATAATGAGAAAATTCAGGCTTTTGAAATTAATGGAAAACCGCATATGCTGATGACCTAACTTGTTTTTGTAGTAATTTACAATCGATGAGAATGATATTCAGTGATTTTGAAGAATTCTCAAGGATACCAGGTCTTCATTTGAATAAAACAAAAACAGAAGGTATGTAGATTGGAAAAGATAGGCACAAAGGGGAAAACACAAATGACATACGCTGGGCAGACAAAGGCATACGAGTTCTAGGCATTCATTTCTCGTATGATCAGGAAGTAGCTAGGAAACTGAACTTTGAAAAGAGAATGGATGAAATAAAATGTATCTTTTTAAAATGGAAGAATCGGGGGTTAACCTTACTTGGAAAAATTCAACTGCTAAAATCTTTTGCTATGTCTAAAATTATGTATATAGTGTCCAATATTGAAATACCTGAAGATTTTATTCAGAAGGTTGAAAAGATGATGTTTGAGTTTATGTGGAAAGGTCCGGATAAGATATCACGGGCAACAATGTATGCTGATTATACAGATGGTGGTCTTAAATTTCCTAAACTGAAATGCATGATAGAGACACAGCTGGTCAAGTGGATTCAAAGATATTATACGCAGTCAAATCATCATTGGAAGTTGTTTTTTGACCACTATTGTAAACACTTTGGTGGAGAATTGATATTTATGAGTAACTACTCTATGCGTCTCTTAAAATCACTTGGAATTCCCATATTTTATCAAACCTTGTTGTTCGCATGGTCCAAGACAAAGGAGCATGGTCAATTTGAAGGAGACCTGGGATCTCAAGCATGTATACTCAGTCAAGTTGTTTGGAACAATCAATATATTCTTGTTGACAGTAAATCAGTTTACTGTAAGGCCTTACATGAGGCAGGTCTGTGCTATGTACATCACATTTTGATCTGCATGGAAACATAATGCAATTTGATTTTTAGAAAGAAAGAGGGGTTCCATGTAAATTCTATATGATATATTTGGCAATTGTGTCAATAGTACAAAGGAAATGGGGAAGTATATTTAACAAAACATTATAAAAAATGTTTTGGGAGAAAATAGATTATGAACAAAACCAGTCAGAGCTTTTGATAGTAGAAATACAAAAATTAAAAACTAGAAATATTTATGTAGATCTGGTTAGTGAATATATAGATAGACCTGTCTGCGAGCCTTTATTTTCCACTCAGTATGGGATAAAGGAGGAGGAGTGGCCACACATGTATTTACTCCCATTTCAATGCACAATAGAAGTTAAACTGAGGGTTTTCCAGTTTAAAATTTTACATAATATTCTGTACAACAATGAGAGACTATTTAAAATGAAACAAGTAGAGACACAAAGTTGCACGTTTTGTGAGACTACGGTTGAAACTCCTGTACATATTTTTTATGATTGTGAGGTTGCTGAAAACTTAAGACGAGCTTTGTTGATAAATTTGGTCTAAAATTGTCTATTTCGTATGAAGATTTAACTAGAAAAAGAATGATGTTTGGTTTCATAAAAGATTGGAAAGGACCACATATGATATTATTAAACCACTTAGTTATCTTATTCAAGAGATGCATTTATATTCAGAGACGCAAGAATTCATTAGTTACACTAACTGGTCTCGTAGCATTTATTTGCAAAATCAGACACACGGAATTGGTTATTGCTAAACAAAAGCATAAGGAAAACATCCATTATAGAAAATGGTCCCCTGTTGAGAATGTATTTTAATTTTCTATAATTCTAATATTGAATAATCCAAACCACCATAAGATTGTATTTAACTTTTTGCATCAGGTTCGCTTGTCTGGGTATTTTTTGTAATTGCCACATTGATTCATGTTTGATTATTGTTCCTTTAATATTACACAATTATTTGATTCTTGTATGATTATCGTTCTTGTAATGTTGCAACATATATGAAAATCAATAAAAATTTGGAAAAGAAAAAAAAAATCAGTTAGTCAGTCAATCAATTAGGCCTGATTAAGTGGTCAACAGGTCAGTCAGTTGTCCAAACAGAATATAAGCGACTACTCATACACCTTTGAGATCACAGTCTTTTTCAAACGACATGTAAGCTGACACAACTTTATAAGAGATGCCAAAACATGTATCCCCAGGGAAATGATTTAAAACAATTTTCTTGACTGTAGAAAGTAGCTGATCCTTTGCTTCCTTTTGGAACAAAATTAATACTGGGCCCCTCAGGTATGTCATTTCCATACTTTATCGTAATGTAAGAAATCCGTTTGCTACACCAGAATATGGTAGGCCCTAATGTTTAGCCACTCATATTCCGAAATGTATATTACAAAATATGTATAGTGCCCCCCTCCCCCCCCCCCCCCCCCAAAAAAAAAAAAAAAAAAAAAAAAAAAAAAAAAACATAGAACATTGACCACTTGTGTTTAAAAAATCTGGAGTTGTCATTGATTTTGTGTGAAACTTCATGTAAGACACTGTCTTTATTGAAACGTGAACACAATTTCTCAGTTGAAGCCGTCTGTGTAAACCCGAATGCAATTTTTGCAAGTAGTTGAAAAGAAACAAAGCATTGTTAAAAAATATTCTTGCTATTCTTTAATCAATCTTCTGATTATAATCATTTTCCAATTGCCAATAATTTTCTCCAGAAACGTTACGAGAACAGACAAGTCAAAGAGCTAAAACAAATGTTAAATCGATAAAGTGCGCTAATAATATCATTCACTCCTAGATCGCGCTGTTCATTTGTGAGGATCTAGCAATTTTTTTATTGAATTTGTCCTCCAGGAGCTTTCAAAAAGGTGGTCGAACAGGTATTCCAATCCATGAAATGCATTACAAAAACATGGTTGAAGTATAAGTATCATGTGAATTACCTAAGGACATATTATCGAATCATATCAACTTCTTACAGTTAGTGAAGGTAAATTTCCGTTAATAGTTCATTACAAGACGGTTATTTCTAAAACGAACTAAATAATTCATTTTCTTTAAAACCCGAAATCATAACCAGGTTTGCAATATTTTGCCATCCTGTTATCAAAAGTGTTATGTTATTAAGTTGTGTAGTTTGGTACGGGGATATAGAAGGAAAGACAAAAGGAAAACCAGAAGATTCAGATCAAGTATTTTTTTTAATTCAAAGCTATTGAGACAGAATAAAATAAATTAGTGAAGATTTGAACGTAATGGGACATGATATAAAAAAAAATGGTATGCCTATATGACATCTTCTGTTTTAGACACTACCATAGCTAGTGGTAATATAATTTGTAGACAACCCTCAGTTGGTTTTTTTTTATACAGAATTTCTTATATTCTTTATTTACTTGAATAACACATGTTTCCATTATCCTTATCTAAGATAGGTTGTGGACAGGTTAAAACGAAAAAAAAAAAGAAAGAAAAAAAGAAAGACGTTCCGCTGCCTCTGGGGCTAGAACACTTCTAAATATATCGTAAGTTTAGGTTAAGAAAATGTGCAAATTTTGAGCAAAAAGATAATACTTATGTGTACACAACATATTTGAGAGTTGTCCACAAAACTATCCATTACTAGCTATGGTAGTGTAAAAAAGTGTCACGTCGAATATTCTTCATAAACCTATCGGTGTCCGACTTCTTCATTTTTTTCTTATTGTTTTATTAGGTATTGCCTTTGATTAAAAAAAAAATGACTTGAGAGTTTTAGTTTCCTTCAAGCCAACTCCTGGGAATCACCAAACGGCAAGCCGGGGGGAATTACGGGCAATGTTCAGACTGTGAAAGAAACATACGAATCGAGATTCGTAGAAGTGAAGTCAATCATGCAAAAATGAAATCACCCCTTGTTTTCACATTATATTTTCATTAGTTATTTTAATCGTCTCCATTCAATTGCCGTATAAAACTTTGGATAGTTCTTTTGTTTATCCGCCCTTCCAAGTAAATGTTTTTAAAAAGATATCACCTAACTCCTACCAAGAGCACATAACTTGCCAGTGGAAACGATAAGATATGAAAGAAAAAAAAATCGCCCACTCTACTTCGACAATGCACAACACGCAGGAGGGGATACATTCCCATGGTAATGAAATGTGATAGATACAAAGATATGCAATCAGATTGAGGAGAAAGAAACTAAAATTTAGTAATTAAAAAACCTTTAGAATTAAGAATGAAGAGGAAAGAAACTAAAATTTAGTAATTAAAAACTTTAGTAATTAAGAATGCAAAGGAAATCCATATCCACCTAGAAAATGGACACTGAGAATGAAAAAAAAAATCATAATTACTCAATGACTTAAGCTAAATTTGGTTGTTTTTCCTAGTTAATTAAAGAGAAAAACAGAACTGTTTTGAGAGGGTCATGAGATTTTGGAGAAAGTTCCATCTGAAATGTGCAACAAAATACGCTTGAAACTTGGTCAGAGAGAGAGAGAGAAGGAGGAGAATGAAGGGGGTGAGGTGCAGGCCCCTGGGAGCCGGAGTTGCTGGGGGTTGCAGCATCCCCCAGAGGGCTCATTGGTGCTGAGGGTGCTGCAGCATCCCTGATTTTATGAGGGCAACATAGCACCATCAGAATAAGTTATTTCCCATCCCATCTTCATCTTCTTCATGTTATAATTTTCTTTATGCATTTTCTGCATGCGAGGTGACCGGATATAAAAGCTTTCAGGCCCCAAAGTGTATTTTGGTATGTTGATGACGAATTATAACTTCTACCTATTACAAAGTGAGCATATTGTGTTTGTGTACGGGGGGGGGGGTGGTAGGTACTTAGAATGCAGCATAACTGTCAGCAAATTTAAGTCCTACACCCCCCCCCCCCCTCATATTCCCCGAATCCTGAAACGCCGCCTTGCTTACGATGCGGTGGGTAACATTAACATGTGGCTCAGGGGCTCATCACCCCTGTGAAAAAAAAAAAAAAAAAAAAAAAACGTTCCTAGGGGCCTGGTGAGGTGTGGAGAGAGGGGGCAGGCATGGTGACAATATACAGTGTTGTGGACATTAAAATGGACAGAGATACCAAAACAAGCACAGATATGGTTGGGATTGAAAGAGAGAAACGTGTTGTATTATGCTACAAAGAGTTGTGCATAGCTTTTATTTTTATAGGGAAAATGCCTTTGAAAAATATTAGTTTTTTAACCGTTCTACAAACAATCTTCAGGATTCTCTCGGCATCAATAAAGAATGAGAAAGATTGACCGGGATGGCTGAGACAGAAAAGAAAGTAAAGGTGAGGGGAGGTTGAGGCTTAGAAACGAAATAGAGATAAAGATTGAAAACAACAGAGGAGATAGAGGAAACTATGAGAAAGAGAAGTAGAGAAGAGGGGAAGAAAGTTAACTAATACCATGATAGGTTACTTATAAAACATTTTAAAATTCGGCGACGGCAAGTTACATAATAGCGAACTATTCAGGCAAGGAGGTGGCAGGTGTGGAATGAGTTATTGCTATACAAGTAGCACGAGTAGAGACAGTCAAATTGTCAAAATAAATGGAATAATCGCTTGACGTTGCAATTAACAGGATATTGCAATTAACAGAATATTTGTTTTAAAAATATATCCAAAGGATAACTTTTTTATTTCCTCTGGGAACGCATTCAGGAAAGTTCCTAAACGATTTATCAACGAAACTAGAATTGCAAACCGTACGGAAGCTTAACAGTGCCAACGTGGACGAGACCAAATCAACTTGTTTAGAACAAGAAAGAAAAGATTCCGAGTTACAATAGCTCGCCATTTTTGTATTTTACCTTGACTTCTCGTCTTCATGCTAAACAGGAAGACTTGCTGAGTTCCAGGAACTAGTCATCTCGTTTGTTCTGGTCCCAAACATGTCGAAAATGCCGACTTCCATAACCAGGGTAACTCGGCATTTTTGGCAGGTTCGGTGGCACTTTAAGCTTCCGTACAATCGTGTTGAGACGATATGCATGTATTGTCGCCCTTCACTTTGTTTATTTGGATATAAAGCGGTCCCGTCCGTTTCACCAGATAGAAGGGAAATAATATGCTTTTAAATTTGATGGAAAACATGATAA
>JAPZVO010001895.1:0-12716 GCA_029962745.1 Echinometra lucunter | reverse complement strand
GTGCCCCTCCCAATTCCCCAAACTCTAGGATTACGCCACTTCATGGATGGAAAGAGGTGTCTCGTATAAGGTTTGATATACATATGATGTCGCTTTTAAACTAGTTCTCCTTGGCGTGCCTAGCAAACACGCAATACTGTTTCCACTTTGTGTTCTTCACCTCTGACCTTGCGCGTCACATTTAATTGAATTCCTTAAATAACCTTTGTCGTTACTCTCACAATGATTTCAATATTCTGCATTTATATAACGTCTTATGCAGTATAATGTCTCTAGGCGCCTTTTAGAAACATCATTGCCCAGGTCACTAGACTCTTGCTTTCCCGTATGTACATTTTCCTCATCAGTAGGGAGCATTCTAGCTAGGTCCATCAAGCTAAGCAAACAATTGTACCACAATCATTTTCGTGTCCTCCTCAAATCTGGATAAATATTCTTGCTTAAAGACGTTACCATGGTTACTGGCGGTCGGTATTTGAACCCTCTACATGTTGATGGAGAGTCAAGTGAATTACAACAGTCCTTTTACCTTGATGAATACAATAGCAATGCTTTCATTTAGGTCATTTAATTTGGAGGGAGTGGGAGTAATGTAGTCTATTGGTGAAGGCTCTTGACTCTTATACGAGAGGTCCCTCTCGACTCAGGTGTAAATGGGAACCTGTTACAGGGGTAATGATAATTTGCAGGGCCCTCAGGAAGAACAGCACTGAAGTTGATGAGGCTTCCCTTGCTAAACAAGATTTTCAATATGCAGATACTTTTTTGAAATTTATATCGCGAACCAAAGACACTACGATATAACATAACGAGTATAGGACCTATTGATCATTTGATTATAACATGATTTGATATATTAGAGTTTTATCACAACTTGGATAACTTCACCTTCTTCTTTAGTGGTGTTTCAGACTCTTTATACAACCTTCCATTGTTCAAGAATTGTTTTATTGATTTGAAAAGAGAGATATTTTTCGTTTGAATTTTTTTTTTACTTAGTTTGCTTCGACTGATTAATTGGTTGATTGACTGCTTGATTTTTCTGCTTAGTATGTGAGGATATATGATGCTATGATTGCCCCGTCCTAGTCATGATACTACTTGAACTTCGCTTCTGAAATATTTACACAGAAATCAATCTGATAGCAGAGCTGCTGCCAAACGGCGAAATGTATACCTTTGGAATAGCCCAGCATTAAAAGTGTATAGCCTTTTGAGCTCATTATGTTTATTTTAGGATTTCACAGCATTATACAAGCGTTATGATAATGTTTTATCAGGAGATTGCTAATATTACAAAAACACTAATATGATAGTTAACATTTCCCAACGGCATTATAGATAATGCTATGCAAACTAGTTTTATAGTGCCTATAATGTTTGAGTTATGGTTAAGCTTTGGCTGCGTGGCACGTCGGAAGCGTAAGCATTGTCTACTCGTTAAGATTTTCATTTGTGCCTAAAGGAAGGATGTTTACCTAAGAACTCGGTGAGGTAAAGAGTCAAACTTTTGATGACGTGACGCTCTCAAGCACCTGTCGGATTTTCGTATAATTGTGAACAAGCCCCCCCCCCCTCCAAATATTACTTTTTGCTAACTTTATTACATTTATGCTAGCAGACTTTATCAGGAGAGAAGAGAATATCATGTCATCATATATCCTCACATATTAAGTAGAAAAATCAAGCAGTCAATCAACCAATTAAATCAGTCGAAACAAACTAAGTAACAAACAAATGCAAAACGAAAACGAAAGGGAGATGACACATTCAAACCTGCAATACAACAGTGGTAGTTCCATATTTTTTTTCCTTCCTGGTTCATTGTTGGAACAACAGCAATACATGTTTTTCTTATTCACAACAACAAACAACAACAACAACAACAAGCCTTTATTGATGAAATATAAATACTCTATTTCTGTTTCCTCAAAGAAATAAAGATTTATTTTTCTTCATGATCATGAATCTTACACATTATGGTTAAGTAAAAAAATTTAAAATATTAAGATTTCGAGACCTATTCCAACTCTATCCCAATAGGAATCAGTGATAATCATTTGAATCTGTCATGTTGCTACGTCGCGACCAACATGATCAACTCCGATTGAGATACTATACTTTTTTTCGGGCAGGTAAAAAGAAGGAAAAAAAAATGCCCAGTACTCTAGTATATATAAAACGCTTCGAATCTAGTATACTTTTATTTCAAGTCATTTGTCTGAAGCCAATATTGCACAATGACTTTTCAGCTGACGATACTCAAAGTTTTCTTTTACTGCTTTCACACCTAGGTACGGTCGCTGGGTACGGTCGCTGCGACCGTACCCAGCGACCGATCGGATGTGCTTTCACACCTCCGTCAAAGTTTGGTCATGCCCAGAGCGATCGGTCGCTTTATAGCTGACCTAGCAGGAAGCGGAATTAGAGATAGTGCGTAGGCATGTATGGGGGGGGGGGGGGGAGGGTCATTGCATTTCGATCGGTCGCTGAGTACGATGTGCTTTCACATCAAGCTTGCATCGGTCGCGATCGGTCGCTGAAGTACCTCAGCGACCGTACTCAGCGACCGATCGTTTTTAACCAAAACGATCGAGTACGATGAAATGCTTTCACACTATGATTTCATCGGTCGCAGCGACCGTACCCCATACCTTGGTGTGAAAGCAGTATTTGTTAGCGAGGAAGACCCTTCACGTGAGGGGCACGCATGTGTATGTCGTATTTAAAATGGAAAAGACGAGGGTCTTGAAACTAGACTACAAACAAAAAAGAAATGGGGAAAAAGCAGAAAAGAAAATGAAAGAAACAAACAAATAAAACAGCCAAGGTTTCTCAATTTTTCTTCGTCTCTTTATACTTAGACTGCAGCTGCAATTTAATTTACAGCCTAATATAACCTTAAGTGAGTGGAATGACTATACATGCAAAACAGAATGTGACAAATATCTCACTGAACTTCCGAAAGGCACCAAGCTTTGCTAATCTAAATTATTTACATAAAATAAACCTTTTCCGCCTGACTTAGATATCATTTACTTAATCGAATTTATACATTTCGTTTGTAGTCTTTTGTCTATATATACTATCTATATATACTATATATTTTTTTATATACTCAAAATTCATTTATTTTTTAGGCCAATGAACAAAATGGAATCGATGAAATATGAATATAAGAATAAACATCAACATTTTTTAGTTTAATTTATTATCTGTTTGACAAAAAAATGAAGTAACATGCTATATCATGGGGGGAAATGAATATTCAAGTAAGTAAATTGGTTTGAAAGTTGTCATAAAAAGGGATTTATAAGACTAATGGGGTGTTGCAAGAAAGTTGCAATCAATTGCAAGTTGCAACTGATTGCCACTGGCCAATCAAAATCACTGATGCATGCATGTCTTCTTAAAATGGCAGACCCTGACCCAATTAGAATGGTTGTTTCAAAATTAGCTATTATTTGCAATGGATTGCAACTTTCTTGCAACACCCCATAAGTGCAGTAATTTTCCTCCGTTGATGCATGTTTTAAACGATGTAACACTCTCCATGTTTATTGTTCGAATAAGTTTGGTTAAACAGATAGGGGGATCGTGTTATTTTCCCTACAGTATGAAGAATAGCTGGAGAATAATTCATGAGAAAGAACAGTGCCGTATAGACGAATTAACCCTCCGGTTAATGTATTTGACCATATCTGACATATGGAGATCTGATGTATTTTTGTACTTTCGTTACAGTTAATCTGTAAGTTACTTAGAGTAAATCTGTAAGTTGTTCATATATCCCCCTTTTATAAAATAATGTTATCTGTGAAACCTGTGTAGGGAGTACGGCTTCACACACAAACAGGCTTCATGAGTCAAAGGAGAGTGAATTTCGCTCTCAGTTAGCTTCCAATTTTTAAGCTTTCTCCAATTGTTGTGGCATATGAGCACCGCACAGCTGCGACCTGAACTTCCCTGATAATACCTCATTCCAAACATTAAAATAAATCTGCATAAGTTGGTCCAAAATGGAGAAAAGTGAACTAAATTACATAATGCGCTATTGACTTATGTACTCTAAAAGTTGGGTAACACACCGCAGTATGATGACCAGTCTGCTGCCCTCTCGCGTTGTGGAATTGGTCTGTATAGAGAGGGGGAGCGTTTGTTAAGACCTTAAACGATAACCCATCTTATACGATATAACCTCACCACCTAAGCTTGTAGGGGGAAAAAAGATCATTAAAATGAAGCTAGCGGACAATTAAGGAGGGCATAGTGTCTCCAAATAGACAAATTAAAAATGAAAAAGAATAATTGCCAATCTCGGGCAAGGACAAGCTGGAAGTCGAGAGTGTCATATGCTTTTGTAATCCATCCAGTGATGTTCCCAAATGGAAATAGAAGTTTTACTCGACTATCATAAATGCCATATACCCCAAATTCTTGTGTAGACCTCACTGTGACAAAGTGAAATCAAGTCTTAAATCAAAAAAATATTTTGGAGGCTTTACGCAGGCAGCTAGTGTTTGATGGAATGAAAGGAAAATAGGCACAAACCGTTTACTGATCTATTTGAAGGCTTTTAAAGTAACTGGACGGCCGCTGACAACGACTGGTCTTATTGCTATTCACACCGAAACTACAGACATAAAAGAAAATGCCCGAAGAAATGAAATAAAAAGGAAACATATACATGCTGTATCTGAAAATTTTCGTTAAGCCGAGGATGCGATTTGATGTAAAATTATGTAATGCATGGCACATATTTTATTTTCAAATATTGTTACATTATCTGCTGCAGACGTTGACGTTACGACATGTTTTGCTATACTTTAATCTTTCGCGATTCTATATTAATTTCTTGTTCTAATATTGCATTTGGCAGAATTCTGTTGTTAATACAAATGAAAAAAAACACCCCCTTACACTTCCAAATTTTTTATAAATATAAACATCTACCTATAGGCCTAATGATATAAAAATCAGAAATAAACAAAGATAGAGAAAGAAGTTTTTAATGATAATTAATGGTAGGAAAGAAAAAAAAATAAAGCTGGCCCATGAAGAACACAACTAAATAAAAAAAGATAAAATGAAATAATAAAAGAAGTAATAATAATGATAATAATGATGATGATGATGATAATAATAATAATAATAATAATAATAATAATAACAATAAAGAACCCATCAATAAATGAATGAATAACATTAATTGAAAAAGTTCCTACTAACTATCAGCGCTAAATTATATGAAAGTGCAAAATGATGGCAGGTGAGCTCTGACAAATCATGAAATTGATGGAAAGAGAAATGGCAGGTGATAGAGAGAGAACACCAAGATCGATTTGCATGGCTTGGTCGTAGTAGTGTTATGTGATAATAAGACCAATTTCTCATTTTCTATAATTTATCAATACTTAATCAATACTTCTACAGGAAGTATAACAGGAAGTTAAATGTTTACAAACTTCACTCTTCTTCAGAAAGTATTACTCATACATCTTCCAACTAAAGCTATGAAGCACTGGTCACTTTATGGGCTTCTTATTCACTACATCACTCCTTCCAGATAACTGACCCACTACCCCAATACTGAGTAAAAGTTATGACGTACATTAGGCCTTTGGTCAAGAGCTCAAGGTTGACCAACTCCCAGTAGAGGGTTTACCCATTATAAAAGGGGTTCACTTCAGGACTCCAATCAGAGATAGAGATAGAGAGACAGAGACAGAGAGAACCAGAATACTTCAGAATACTTCAGACTACATCAGAGTACAGTCACCATCAGACTTACTCTTAGACTTCTGTTTGTAATTCTTATGTTCGAGTTATACATCACCTAAATAAATGTTACACGTTATCCTTTAACTTTGAGTATTCGTGTCTTCAATGTACATGTTCTCTGTTGCTGGATGGTTGAACTAAACACTGAAATCCGATCCCTACACGACATGGTGGAGAACCCGTTTTCAATTTCATCCAGCTAAGGAGAACCCGGTTTTGACCAGCTTAAGTACAGACAGTGTTGATAATTGATATCATCATGGCGAGATTATTTGACGAGAGATTGAGGATAGCTCTCATTTGAGCACTCTAACGAACACACCTTCTCCTGAACTGCGACTCCTGAATTTTTACATTATATTATCTTGATCTGATCGACTACTAAACCATACATGATGACAACGAAGACAACGAAGACAACATGACAGACGGAAGAAACAGACTGACGAACAAACACATTGCAACGAAGACGACGACGAGGAGGACAGCGATGAAAGCAGAGACAACATGAAGGACAACGACTACGACAACAGGGACAATTAAGAGACCTACAGATCGAGCTGAGATCCACAACAACAAACTTTGACATCTAATTTCATCCCAAGAATGACCAGATGGAGGATCATGACAGATTGACGAAATTATTGACATTAAGTCTGGAAGACAGACTTTTGAGAGGACTGCTTCTATTCTACTAAGTTTTTTGTTGTGTGTGTGTGTTTAATTATCTATGTCTTTTGATGTTTTCACTAATTTTCTAGACTTTTTTGTGATTTGGATGGCTGCTGTAAGTCAAACCAATTTTCTTAATTAACCAATTTTCTCTTTTCTTAATTTACTACTAGTATTTTTATTCTGAATTGATATTTTCATTCAAGAGTTTGCTTAGATAACTTTTGTTAGTGTATTACTGTAAGAATGTAGGATAAGTGATTGATTAATGTCTCCATGCATTGTTATTACTGGTTTGATAAGCCCCTCTATTACCGCTGACAATTAATTTTTAAAGGAATAAAACAATGAATATTTCACCCCAATTAAAGGCTACCAACAAAAACAAGACTGAACTATTTCATTTCTCATATTTTTTCTCAAAAATCTAAGATTTGTAATCATTGAACATCGCACATGTATCAAAAAGTTCCTAGAAAAGTATTAAAGGCATATTGATCAAGTGACGTAAGCGTGAAATCCCCTATGGGGAAACTTTAAATGCATTCATGGAAATGATGCTAACACGCAAAAGCTTGATTGGAATTATGTTGCGTATGTTTCACCCGCAATGCTGAACAAATCACATTATGATATAATCAAAATAGATACTACAAAGCGATAATTCATGTATTTCAATCTAAACTTTATAATGTCATATACGGTAAACATGTAAAGCAAAACAATTTTCCAGTTTGAATGATACTGGACTACACTATAATGTGTCAAGGAATACCAATAAAAACATTGTATGCTCCAATGTTAGAGTATTTCAACGCTTTGTGTATAGCATGAAAAAAAAATCAAGTTTGAAAGTACTTGAAAAACCGTCAGAGAGACGTTATCCGAGCAATTTGGAGTAAAATTCATGTATGATGATTTGGTAAGTGCGAAATTCTATGTTTTATATGCTTCAGAAGAGGAAGTACAAAATTATTTAAATTTTAGCATAGATGCACATCTCCCTGTGATGAGAATGCCCGCAGCTCGAAACTGATTGATGTATATGATGTTATTGTGAAGTAAGGCAACTATTTTGATCACATCATAATTTGTTATACTACCCCAGCTTCAATTCGTCAAAGCTATAATTCATCCTTTCTTAGTTCAAGGATGTAAACAATAGCTCGAAACTACCAGCAGTATGTTTCAGTTTTGGATGGATTTATTGTTTACCCCAACTTCAGTTTTATTGTTTTCTATAATGACTTTCAAATGATGCTGATTTGGTATTTTATTGCAGGATTTCTGTATAACTTCATGGTATTAGTAAATCATTAATCTTCAAGGTATGATTAAGAATAATTGAAATGTCATTATTTCTTTAGCGTTCAAGTTCGATTAAGTTATGTTTTAACTTCAATAACAAATCAAAGTGAATTTAGAAGTTAAATTGATATTTGGTTGGAATAGATTTTGATTGAATAGCATTTAAAATCCTTTTTTCTTCCATCCTTTCTTTCTTTCTTTTTTTTCTATTCTTATGTTTTGATGTGTTTGAGATAAAGTTAAGATTGTTTGATGTACAGTGTGATAAACGAGTTTGTTAGGATAGAATAGATTGTAGAATAGAATGTTGCTTATCTTATACACTGTACTGTAAATGTCTGTCTTTTGCTATTGATTATCCATTTACGTTGATTGAGAAGTAATTTACTTTGAACAAAATAATGAGGGAAAGCCACATTTTCTAACAAAAGGGGATGTTATGTGATAATAAGACCAATTTCTCATTTTCTATAATTTATCAATACTTAATCAATACTTCTACAGGAAGTATAACAGGAAGTTAAATGTTTACAAACTTCACTCTTCTTCAGAAAGTATTACTCATACATCTTCCAACTAAAGCTATGAAGCACTGGTCACTTTATGGGCTTCTTATTCACTACATCACTCCTTCCAGATAACTGACCCACTACCCCAATACTGAGTAAAAGTTATGACGTACATTAGGCCTTTGGTCAAGAGCTCAAGGTTGACCAACTCCCAGTAGAGGGTTTACCCATTATAAAAGGGGTTCACTTCAGGACTCCAATCAGAGATAGAGATAGAGAGACAGAGACAGAGAGAACCAGAATACTTCAGAATACTTCAGACTACATCAGAGTACAGTCACCATCAGACTTACTCTTAGACTTCTGTTTGTAATTCTTATGTTCGAGTTATACATCACCTAAATAAATGTTACACGTTATCCTTTAACTTTGAGTATTCGTGTCTTCAATGTACATGTTCTCTGTTGCTGGATGGTTGAACTAAACACTGAAATCCGATCCCTACACGACAGTAGTATAGCTTGGCTGTAGTAGTAGTAATGGTAGTAGTAGTGGTAGTAGTAGTAGTGGTAGTAGTAGTAGTGGTAGTAGTGGTAGTAGTAGTAGTAGTAGTAGTGGTAGTAGTAGTAGTGGTAGTAGTGGTAGTAGTAGTAGTAGTAGTAGTAGTAGTAGTAGTAGTAGTAGTAGTAGCCTAGTAGTAATACCACAACCAGAGCACAGCCAAAGCAGCCGGTGGACCAGGGCCTGGTCGGTCCTCCGGCTCCTGAAGCTCTCCCTCTCCGCTTTCCTGCGGGCGGGTTGGTTGGCTGCGAGTTGCATGAAGATGAATAATCAGCAAAAGACAAACCAACTTCAAAGTTCTGGTTTTTTTCCGATTCATGACAAGCGTTTAAAACTTCTGAAAGCTTTTATCTTATTCTTTGTGTTCTTCTTTCCTTTTCTCTTTCCGTCTTCCTTATGTTATTTATTATTCCATCTTTTCTCTTTCCCCTTTTTGTGTTATTCTTAGTTTTATACTCTCATTTTCTTTCATTTTCCTTTATTTTTTGTTTTTGTCTTTTTATGATAATATCAATCATCGTGATGTTGTTGTTTTTCTCCTATATTTAATTTCTTTGTCTTTCCATTTTTTTCTGGTGTCAGTTTACGTGGCTTATGAAATAATGACTGCGTTGCGCCTGGCAAATACATCGACCTTGAAGGAGGTTATTATGGTTTCTCCTCCTCGATCATTGCAAAGTGTGATCACTCTACAGAAGGGTTTGCTCAAGCTCATAACAACTGGATTAAAATATTGCTTATTCTGTACAAAGTGACAGTCTAGACCTTTCTAGTATATCATTTTTTTTTCTATTCAACAACAAGAAGTTGTGGTATTCATGGAAATTAGATATTAAAATGTATATGTTCTAGTATTACAGTTGCTCATTTTAATGAGCAACAGCTCCAACGATTTTCACTAAGTATTGCAAGAATGCATTCACTTAACTCTTTGCTATATCTCTGTTTAATGTTGTAGTACCTGAAGAGGAAAAGCAGAAACTGCTTGATACCAAATTTTTCAAGTATGCCTATGATATTACGATAAGGCACTGCAATAAGATATTTGAAGTCCTTAGGAAATGCGGAAGAGGTAAAGGCGTTCACATCAACCAGAAGCCGTATGAAAATGAGAAGATTCTCTTTGTCAGCTGCAAGATGATAAAAGACAGGTTGGATGGACAGGAATGCAGTAATTACAAGAAAAGGCAAAGACTGGTGTCTGCGCTATCCTCCGGTGAATATTGTGGTAAAGAAACAGGAAGACATTCAAATT
Organism: Echinometra lucunter; assembly: GCA_029962745.1. Lineage (NCBI taxonomy): Eukaryota > Metazoa > Echinodermata > Echinoidea > Camarodonta > Echinometridae > Echinometra > Echinometra lucunter. Next base: position 2,630 of record JAPZVO010001895.1, on the reverse strand, counting down.
GTTATTTTTTCAACGTAGAATACTACAATACGATACAATAAGATCTCTTATAAAACATATCATAAAACATAAATATTCTGGTAAATGAGGTGACTGACTACATTACTATTTTCTCTCTAGGCGTGTATGCCCCAACCATCATGACCATATACAAGATGAATGGGTCTTGCCTTCAAAACAGATGAAACAATTTAAAAAAAAAACAGTATAAACTAAAGCGGGAAAAGATGTAACATGGTTTACCGTAACGTGACTAACCAAGATATTGAGGTATACTAACGGAAACAAATAGAGAGGTATACTTTTAAACTTTGTGAGTATAAAACATCTGTCATCATAAAAGCAGTAAAAGTAATTTGGCTCTGAATTTGAGCTACGCCATAGTAAGGAATAATTTCTTCTTTCAAAAACATTGATTTTATTTTTCTCAAGTCCTTTTTCGTAACTTTACTAACAAAGGTTAAAAATTTTCATTACATCTCCAACATTATTCAGTTGTCTTTTTTTTGGGAAGTATTGAAGACCTGGGACATGTGAATATGTTGGAACAAAATTGGGACTTAGAATTAAACAACCTTTGAATCAACTGTATCAAAAGGTCTGAAAATTTCTTAAAATGTAACGTTACAAATAGTTTTTTTTTTTTTTTTCAAAAAATTGTTGCATAGGGAGGACATTTTCTTAATGTGACGTAACTCTCCCTACTGCAAACACGCTGGGAGTAGACATGGTAGAGGTCGACATTTCTTACACACGGTGTCGACAAAGGCGTCATTCTCCCATATTAACGTCATGTGTCCGCCTTTTTTTTTTTTTAATAAAGTCCCATGCAGAATTACAAGTTTAAAGCTAAGTAAATGCAAGCCATATTCTGGTGCTACTTATGATAATGTTACCAGGAGAGTTTATGAGACCTAATCAGTATTGCCGTCAAAATAGGAATTTATTTATATAACTGTACATTGAATGGAAGAAACTTTCGTTGGCTTCCCAGAAAAAGCCGTTATCGACCTTTTTTCAATTTTCCCCGCATTTTTTTTTTCATTGCAGAAATGGAAAAAGCATGTCATCAGCTTTCTTCTCGTACCATTCTCGAGCCTCAATTTGACGTCATTATGACGTAATAAGACAAAAAACAAAATTACGCAAGCATGTGAATTCCTCCTCACTCAACGTGCTTACGCGCATAGACCGATTCGCAATGGCGTCCTTTTTCTGGGAACTATTGCGCATTTCTTGTTCCCAGAAAAAAGACACTAATTCTTCGCTCAACGTGCTTACGCGCATAGACCGATTCGCATTAGCGGCCTTTTTCCGGGAACTGGATTCACGTACTCGCGCATTTTTGTTCCCGGGAGAAAGCCGTTAAGGATAAGTCATGCTAATGATTAGAAAACCTTAGAGTGTTTTAAATAAAAACACAAAATACAATGAGGAAAAAATCTTGCTCTGTCAGAAAGTCTGAGGGTTAGGAAGGAAAATAATACACTAGCTGCTAAAAGCTCAAAATAAGGTCAAAACTTTATTCGCGTTTTTTTCGAAAACGTAATCGCGCACGTGCGCGTTAATGGTCTTTTTTCCGGGAAGCCGACGCTTTATTGTAGAATCGTCTTTAAAGAAATTATTTTTTTGTAAGCCCCTCATTTGGTGTCATCGCATGTGCGGACCTGTGCAGTTTATGCGAACTATTTATGCTGCCCTTTCCTGTTGAGCCTCTATTTCCGGTAGGGACTCGGAGAAATCTACTGCTTACTCTTTTGAATAGAATGTAACAGGGAATATGGACTTCTTCCTTAAAAGGGAGAAATCCATGCAGCATATAACTGGGCAGATATTTATCTGGTTAATGCGACACACCAAAGTTTAAAAGGAGGATGAAATGTGCTCCCACCCCATTTCTCCCTAACAGAAAGTGTGAAGAGCGTGGTGGTTTTTTTTTTTCTGGGGGGGGGGATAATTATTCTGGTGAAGTATCTTTTTTCTTAAGGGAAAGGCCCTAGATTTTTACTTTTTCCGTGCTTACATCATTGTACTGATATGGTAAATTTGATAATCGCAATTATGATTGTTTTATCGTTAATCGCATGTAAGGGTCATATGTAAGGAACCTCCCCACCCCCCCCCCCCTCCAAAAAAAATGACTACATTCCAGGACTAAGTGTGAATTCGTTCAATGCTAAATTTCAGTTGTCAGTGACACTGATGCCAAGCTATTCACTGCCGAGACCATCAAGGAAAAGGCCTCCGGAGATGAGAGCAATAGAGTCTCAGTGGCATACGAACTCCTCATGACAGACATCATGCCCTTCGCTAAAGCTCTTGGTGTAAAGAAGGACAAACTTCAAGAGTACAAAGTACAATCAAGCAACCACTCATACCTTAAAATGGGAACGATCGGACTCGTAACGATGTTAGTGGATAAATGATCAGAGGATGCAGCTGTACATCAAGTTAACGACCACCGAAAAGGGACTGGCTTTCCTTCGATTCTATGTGCATCGACTTCACAACTTGTTTAAATACAAATCTCCACTCAATAATTTGGTCAAATTTCAACCGCTATCGCTTAACGTGAAATTTCCTTTCATTCATTCCATGTATTTTATTCATTAAAAAGCAAATTTACAAAA